>APFE030293518.1:125346-136348 GCA_000404065.3 Pinus taeda | reverse complement strand
ACGTGGTCAATTTTCACGGAGGAAATGATAGCACATTATGAGGATACAAAGAGCAACAACTTCTTTAGAGCAACACCAAAACAATTGGAAAGAGTAAAAGGGCTTTGTGACATAGTGGAAAGTAAAATTATGGAAACCAGAAAGCATACCCCTCACAACTATAAAGATGGAAGTGTTATTTCTCCTAGCCTTCCACAACCTACAAGGGTTACACCACAACAATTGGAAGAAAAAAGAGAAAAAGGGCTTTGTTACAATTGTGATAGGAAATGCACTAAAGGTCATAAGTGTGCTGAGAAGAAATTATTTTACATAGATTATGAAGACAAGGAAGAAAAGGATCAAGAAACATCAAAATAAGAGGATATACGCCAGGACCCCACCCCAGAGAAAGAAGAAATGAATCAGACCATATCTTGTAAAGCATTGGCAAGAATTACCACTACTCAAACTCTCAAGATAAAAGGACATATCAAGAAGAAAAATGTTCAAGAAGTGAAAGATCACATCAAGCATCAAGAAATGAATCCAACCATATCTTGTAAAGGATTGGAAGAAATTACCACTCCTCAAACTCTAGAGATAGAAGGACATATCAAGAAGAAAAAGGTTCAAGCAGTGAAAGATCACATCAAGCATCAACAACAAGTTCTCCAACTTTTAAAGGATAATGCCACTTCGGTGCAAAATCAAACGAAACAACAGGTGGATCAACATCGTAGTGAAAAATGTTTTGATGTAGGTGATTGGGTATTTTTACTGCTACATCTCAAGCAAGATATTTATGAGAAGGAAATGTTGGTAATACTACATGCACTTAAAAAATGGTGACCTTACCAAATGGGAAGACTCTTCAAGGATGATGGTGTGGAAGCATTGTTTTGTGCTATTTCTATTATCCAACCAGATTGGATAAACAAAGAAAGGGATGAATGGAAGAAGGAAAAAGAAGTATGGCCACTTATTGAAAAGTTGCAAAAGATCCCAATTCAAACAATATTGCCAGAAATTGAAGAGGAAGGAAAAATCATATTGGAACCTGGAGCAGTCACAGAAACAAGAACCCGACAGCTACGAAATCAATCAATTTCACAGTACCTCATCAAGTGGAAGAACTTACCCGCTGAAGATTCCACATGGGAGGACAAGAATTTTATACATAAGCATCAAGAACTACTCAAGCATTGAGGACAACTCTTTTTGAAAGAGAGGGGCATGTTAGGCCCCTATACTACTAGTATAACCCCTTATTGTTATTAGTACAACCTATTTATTATATTGATGTACCCATGTAGTTCCCATATTGTTACTATTGTGCCCCATAGAAGCCCACTATTGTTATTATTGTGCCCTTACATTATTATTGTTATGTCGACTCTGATTATGTTATGACCCCTTAGACTCCTATATATAGAAAGGAGGTCTTTTCATTTGTATCATCAAAGAATTGTTCATTTATGTAATGTAAAGGAGGTTGCTCCCTCGAAGAGGCTGAATTCTAAGGCATTGATCTATCTTCTCTATCTTTTTCTTGAGCTGGTTTCATAACAATAACAAGTTACTATATTACATCAAGACAGATATAGTTAAACCCCCCATAATTGATGCCTAGGATCTTGCTCAGTGGAAGAAGGATGTAGATGAAGTAAGGAGGATCATATTGGAGGGAGTTCAAGATCATATTGTCTTGAATCTCCATGGGAAAGAAAATCCATTTGCGGTGTGGAAAAAATTGACCAACTTGTTTGAGAACAACAGTGACCACATGAAGTTGGCACTGAAGGAAAAGCTTCGTAGCATCAAGATGTAGAAGGATGAATCAATTCCGAAGTACCTGAGAAAATTCACACAGTGTCATGATGAACTCGGCGGGGTTGGTATTACTGATCTAGAGGAAGATGTGGTATCTCTAGCTTTGTTGGGTCTTCATAAGAGTTGGCACAATTATCATGATTTGGTGAATGCTAGAAACAAACTACCAAGCTAGGAGAAGTTATGGTCTGATCTTGTGCAGGAAGATATTAGGCAAAGAAATAGAGATGGAACTTCATCCAGGGTTGAGGATGAGGAGAAATGTGCCTTGGTTGGAAAGGAAAAGAAAGATAAAGGTTAGAAATCCCAATCCAAAGGAGATTTTGGTTAGGCGGGCAAGAATAAAGACTTGTTGAAGATTACATGTTTTCATTTTCGTGAGTTGAGAAACTATGCTACAATTAGATCAACATTCTCCTAGCAGACCAACATAAGATTTTATTTATTTGTCCCTGGGGCACATTTGCATATCAAAAAATCCCTTTCAGATTAAAAAACATTTGCACGTTCCTTCTTCCCTCCTTCAGCTTCAACGACTCGAAGGGAAGGCTAAATTTCTATGGAGATTCATTCCTAACTACGCTAAATTGACCAAAGGATTTACTTGCTTTTTAAATAAATGGGTTCCATTCCATAGGGATGACGTTGATCAAACAGAGTTCAACGCCTTGAAGGATGTTTTTATTTGAGCATCCTTATTGTATCCCCCATATTACCAACGCGATTACTTCATGTACCTCGTTGGTTTAGTTAGTACCATCGCTATGGTGTTGGTCTAAGAGGACGATGTAGGGACAAAAATATTATTTATTATTTAATTTGGAACTTGAATGATACTGATATCAAATATACTCACATCAAAAATTTAGCATTGGTGGTTTTCCAGGTTGTCCAAAGGTGACCACAAAACCATGGTTGTTTCTGATCGCAACCCCATGATGTACATCTTGTCATGACAATTGTTGGGGGGGAATTAATCCAAATGTATCATCATCCTTCAGGAGTTCAATTTGGCGTTCATTAAATACAAGTTGAAGAAATCCTTAGTTTTTGCTGAGTTGATTTGCGACCTTCCCACTGCTGAAACTGAAACAATGTCTGATGATTCTATTCCATACATGTCGTTCTTCCTAATCGCATCATTTGATCCGGGTATGGAGACATTATCATATAATTCCAAACCCCAACTTTCCGATCTGATACCTTTTTCTCTGACCAACGATGTATCTAATATCAAGTTAAAAGTTATATTATAATCGGTAACACCCTTTATCATTGTGGTATCAATACGATTTTTCGAAGGTGTCTCACCCTTGAGGAGGCTAAGAAAGTATCAAATGAATTCCTTTTTGGGGCATGTGGTGGTCATATGTATGGTTATGCCACCACATAGAATATTTTGTGTGCTGACTTCTTTTGGCCTACTATGTTTCGCAATTGCATATTCGTGGTTCAAAATTGTCTTGCTTGCTAGATATATGATCTCAAAACTCGTGCTCCACTCACTCCTTTACACCTTGTTATAGTCATTGGACCATTTGTGAAATGAGGCATTTATTTCATGACATTTAACTCTCACTCATCCAGGGGGCATGGATTTATCATTGCAGTAGTAGACTATTTTACCAAGTGGTCTGAGGCGATGCCTACATACAATAACATTGACGAAAAAATTGATCTCTTCTTTTTCAATCATGTTATTTCCAGGTTTTGTGTACCACAACCTATAGTTACAGACCATGGGAAACATTTACATAACCACATGATGTCTGAACTAACTTCTAAGTTAGGTATCTCCCATGAGAGTTCAAATCTCTACTACCCTCAAACGAATGGGAAAGTTGAGGCCATCAATGAAGTTTTAAAAACAATGCTTCAACGCATGATAGGGGTCCACAAATCGGATTGGCATATTATCCTTTATGCAACCTTGTGGGCATATAGAACCTTTGTTCAAATTGCTACCAGGTTTACACCATTCCAATTGGTATACATTCTAGAAGAAATCCTTCCTATTGAATATAAAATTCCATCTATGAAACTTGTTGTCGAGCTCCTCCTCACCACTTATGCGGAAGAAGAGCGTCTCTTACATCTGATTCACTTAGATGAAACCCAACATGATGCCAAAATGGTTAATGAAGTTCACAAGAAACACATTAAGGCACAATAGGACAAGAATATGAAGCCTCATGTCTTGTGAGAAGGTGACCTTGTCTTGTTGTATGATCAAGAGTCTGAAAAGTAGGGAGCAGGGAAGTTTGAGCCAATGTGTCTAGGCCCATATATTGTTAAATGTGTTCTTGATAAAGGGGCATATGATCTTGTTGATTTCGATGGAGTTCCATTGGTGCAGCCTATAAATGGGTTGTACCTTAAAAAAATACTATGCTTAAGTGATTTTTGCATAGTTCACTGTGTACATGTTGTATATAGGTGTGTTGAGAGTGTTTGAATTATGATTCCCTTTGGAGTTTCTTATGGCTTCTGTTAATCTTGTTTACATTTGGTTTGAAAATGTCGAAATCCCTTCAACCATATGTTGGTTATGATGATGGCGCTAGTCGTAGTACTCAAAACCTTTCATTCACAACATGGGCTATATATGCTTCCTATGGCGAGTTAGTGAGTTTACAAGGGATTTATATCGGTCTCTCTACAAATAATATCACTGAGTATAATGTTTTGATCAAAATATTGTCTAATGTTATTTCTCATGGTTATCGGACTTGACTCACAACTTGTAGTACTACAATTGACTAATGCCTATTCAGTCAAAAGTCCAACTATGCTTCGTATGTTCTTAAGGGTTTGCCTTCTGGAAATATATTCTGATTATATCCAATATCAACCTATTTCTGGAAGTCTAAACACATTGACAAATGCGTTAGAAATCATGTTTTAAATAGGCATTTGTAGCACATGTAAATTAAATTCAAGTCACATCACATACATTGAATGACATAATATAACATATAAGAAACACTGATGGGTAAGTAGTTGTATATATATCAAAGTTTGGTTTTACAAAAAATTGTGCCCAAGACACATATGGTCACACAACCTATCATATAAAAAAATATACATGAAATCAAAATATGGCTATACACGGCCTCCTAGTAGACTAATCATGATGCTCATGATAAAAAGCAACTACACAAGCCATCTTGTATAGTAGTTGGTTGATATGACCACACATGCTAATATTATGATGGTGCAGTCTCATTGTGATCTGTTCGACCCTAGTATCGACTATGCCCTGGATCAACCCCTCCATGCATCGCTCGGCCTATGCAAGAGTCTCGGCCACATTTAGATCTTGTAATACCTCTAATCCCCTTTCAACAACATGTACTCCTACTAGTGCATGTTGTAGTTTTCCCACACACTCAAGATAGGAGGAACTCATAGGTTGAATAATTCCAACATTTGCATGTGAAAAAATCAAAAGTTTAGTCTCGAATACACAAAAAAAAAAAAAAAAAAAAAGAAAAAAAAAAAAAAAAAAAAAAAAAAAAAAAAAAAAAAAATGATCAAAATTTTTCTTGTTTTACCTATGACACCTCATCACTCACTATAAAGAAGCATGAGCTCTAGGTCTCTGTGGAAATCCATCCTTGCATATGTATAGTCTTCAATCATAATGAGTTTCATGCGCAACCATCTGAAGGAGACTAGTTTGAAGCTCATCGATGACAGACCTGCATGTCTTGACATGAGATCCACCCATCTCCTCATCCGTGGGACTCTTGGATCTGTGAGTTCGAGTGAGATATGTTATGTTTTAAATAATGGAATCCGCTCCATGGAAAAATGAAATCAAGATTGAACCATAACCAAAGTTCTTCAACTGTCCATCCTTTGCCTTGGTCAATTTTTCCTTCATATTTGCCAGTACTCCCTCACTCTAGTTGAATATTGTTGGCTTTATACACTCTAGAGAATATTGCGTATGAGACCTATTGGAAAAATGTAGAGTAGCAATATTGGTCAATCTAGAAATGATAAACAAGATCGTCCTCAAAGGTAAACATACAACATCCTTTATCTTGGATTTCCATCCTTGGTTTGTTGGGATCGAGGTCTACGGTGTGTGTTGATGTAATACTTAGTTGTCTCTCCTCCCTTCCTTGAACCAGATAATGAGATGGGGCACTTCATCTCGATAAACCTGTCAAGAAGTATATTTATTCCACCTGTATCTCAAGCATATGTGCTCCAAGTCTGAAAGTCTATGCCTGAACATCCCATGCTTGGATAAAATACTCTAACAACTCCATTTTTTGCCTCATCCCAGGAAGCTAAAAAAAATTCAGGAGCCCACAATCTTTCAATGCCTAGATAGTGGTTGGATCATTATAGGTATTCATATCTTGTTCCTCATGTTCTCTTTCTTTCCATATCAAATCCATCTTGTTATGATATAAACTCGAAACACAACAAGAAGAACCATTCGAGTGAGTTTCATGCAAAAAATGGGAGAATTTTAAGAGAAACATGCAAAACAAATTTGTGAATTATGCCCAGTGCACCCCCTAAGGGTAGACAGTGTGATGCAATGCCCTAGATAGTGCATCTTTTCCTTCCCAGCACACCTTTCGACACTGTTGGGGTGCCCTGGAGCTAAGGTGAAAAATTAAATCCCTAATTCCCCCAAAAATGGAAAAAACATGGATGAAATGACAAAACGAAACCATAGAAAGAAAGAAGAAGGTGAGATATCCTACTTGGAAGTGACAACACTATAAATGATCCACCGGATTGGCCACAATAAAATGAAAAAGATCATGGGAAAAAGGCACTCAGAACTCACCCACCAAGAGGTAAAATGTGAAATGGTAAAAATGAATTACTTTTTTACCTATTTATGATCATTTTCATAAATTTTTTTAATAT
This sequence comes from Pinus taeda, assembly GCA_000404065.3. Lineage (NCBI taxonomy): Eukaryota > Viridiplantae > Streptophyta > Pinopsida > Pinales > Pinaceae > Pinus > Pinus taeda. The sequence continues at coordinate 129,640 of APFE030293518.1, read as the reverse complement.
TTTGACATAAATCTGACTCAATTTTATCATGAATTAGATATTCCTAATCGTTTGGTGGTGTTCTGAGCAGGTTAAGAACTATTGAATGGATTTTATTATGTTTGAATGGGAACAGATCATTTTAACCAAAAAGGATACTTTTATCACTTTTCCAATCTATGTAAACTTACAAAAAAGGAACCCCTTGTAGTCCTCTTTCAACTCTTTTTAGACTCCCAAAATATGAAAATATTATCGAGCACTTGTCTTTTTGAACTCGTTAAATTAAATGAAAATGCTTCTACTTAGTATAAGTTTAACCCTTTTCCAGACTGAGATAAACTATTTATAAAAAAACAATACCTTAGTTGAACATGGCTAAGAGGTTCTACTGAGTATTGTTTTCTGCCTTTTTGGCCTCAAGAGACTATTTGCAAAAAGGAACCTTTGGAGTTTTCTTTTTCGCCTCTTTTTTAAACTCTTTAAACACAAAAAATAAGTTGATTTATACCTCCACTAGACTCGTTGAGCATGACGATACTGAGCCACTCCTTCTCAGGGTTCGTTAAAAATACTCAGAGGGATTCATTCGAAGGATGAACTGACAAACATATGTTATCCTCCTCAATATTGTTATAAAATAAAGCGGTACTGACCAAAAATGGTTGGGGAAATTGGGAAAACAAAGTATTCCACTTATTAATGGTAGTGAGCCACCCTTGAACACGACACTCTTCCACTTCATATTCGTGGTTGTTGGGTTGGGAAAACTACTTTTCTTTTTGGTTCATCACACCATATCAAAGCTTACACTTTTGGTTTTGGATCAATGCTACAAACTCCATTCAGTTAGGCCAATATGATCAAGATAATTCATTCATTTGATATTTGCGATGATACTCCTAAGTCTTCATTCCATGTTTGTTATTCCTCAATTAGTTCCACATTAACATTGTGTTGTCTTAAATAAAGATACCCATTTTGTGTCATTGATGGGGGATACATTAATGCCCTCATGCGACGAGTTGCTTCTTGTCGACATCAACTCAATTTCCAGGAAGTTGACTTAGAAACTCTTACTTTAGTACCTTGGGACTTGTATACATCAATGGCAATTTTTCTTGCTCTCGACGAAAGGTTTTAATCTTTGGACTTTGACCGAAAGATTTTGTTTGGTGTTCAACTTCAACTCATTCATTCATTCCATACAGATTGTAATGTTGTACCTTGGGAGCCATTAACATCATCATTAGTTTCTCTCGCGTCTGTAAATGACTTCCATCATTTGTCGATAATCATATGGTGTCTACCATGTTCAACTCCAACTCCTTTATTCACATGGTTACACTCATATGTTGGACGATCAAGTGAATGAGATAGACGACACCAGATCAAGTTGTTGTAGATCTAACCCAAGAATATTATAGATCTGATATGAAAATATAAGATAATGTAAATAAACCTAGAAATAATATGAAACGAGTCTTTATTATCAAACCCTTATGGTAGGGCAACACCATACATTCACTCCTTAAGGAAGGAGAACACTCCACAACCCATTCATACAAGAATACTTCTCTTCCTATCTCTCCATGTGGAGTCTCTAGCCTCTATATAGGCCTCATACATACAATACCATGCATCATTACCATGGTTCCCTCATACCATCCACTAATACCATGGGCCCATTACATTATTATTAACTACTTGTGGTTCTTTACATGACATGGGTTAACCACCTTATTTATTACTATGGCCCATCCCATTATTACATTATTACCTTGGGTACCTCCCTCGGTACCCCATATTACCCCCCATAGGTATATAACAAGAGACATGAATGTGTAGGTGTTGATATGCATTATCCAAAGATATTCCCATATGGAATTTGAAATCTTGAAACTATGAACAAGCTCAAGGAACCCAAAATTGAGAACCCTTGCATTCTCAGCCTGGTCTAAGTAAACGCCTCTCCCTGTTGAGGAAAGAATACAGAGTTGAGGCCTCAGACCCTTTTGAGAAGTCGTTATCCTGTTGAAGATACTTTAGAATTTATGATTGGTACTCTCGCACTTCATCAACCTCGACATAACTAGTTCTAAACAGGCTAAAGATGAAGGCCATATATAGGCCCAAGTGCTCGCACACATGATCTCCAGCTGAAGCGAGTTTGAGGGGGGATATTGCGTATGGATTACCCCATTAAAAGATAGTGCTTTTCCCTTATGGCATGTGATCCCCTTTAACCTTGTATTTTTTGAAATCCTATAAACTTGATTTAGGGAATGGTGTGTCATTCTATAACTTCATTGATAATGGCTTGACATGATTCTAATTGGCACCCCATGTTTTCTTGGGCATCAACTTTAGCATTTTGCACTCATAATACATGAAAGAAATACTTTTGAGGGAGATATTTTAGTTCTCTGAGTACGTTGCATAACAAAAGCTTCATGGGATTGTAGCTAGGATTAGACTTCTTGATCAAGTACTAAATTGATAAGAGTGAATCCCCAATCACAATGAGCTTATTTATGCCTTGATCCTTGGAGATCTGGAGTCCAAGTAAGAGGCCATGCAACTCAGCTATATTATTTTTCCTCAAACCTAGAACCCAACTATACCTTATTTCTTGTTATTCACCGGGTTACATAAGTATCCCTCCCCCTCCTGTGATTCATGAATTCCTTTTTGAAGCTCCATAATAAAAAAAAAAAAAAAAAAAAAAAAAAAAAAAGAAGAAGAAGATCCAACAATCTTGTAATGATTTCCAATTACAAAATTCCTGGCCGAGAAGACGCAATTCTGGTATTTCTTAGAGGATATATTTCCATAAGGAAAGGTAGGGAGAGATGCAAGAGGATCAAAGAGCGATGTTACCCGTTGAAGCTCTAATCGATCCAAATTGGGATACATGGCTTTAATCTTACTCCTATTAAATTTGATGTAGAAAGATAGAGCCGTGAGGGCAATGGCTCTAGCAGGGATGTCTTTGTTTTTAAAGATGGATTTGTTCCAAGACAACCATACTTACCAACTTACACACCCAAGACCCTTTGTAGTGTTTGATCCAATTTGAGATATATGTTGAAACATCGGAGGGCCAACACATTCTTTCTAGCAATGGGCCAAGCACTAAAGACCAGACCTGATATGTATAAGAGCGAGATAAGAAAATATGAGGTATTAATTCTTCTTACTGGTTGCACAATGGACATATTGAAGGGCCTTCAATACCTCTTTTTCTCAAGTTTCTAGTAGTAAGTATTTTTTTATGTGTGAGTAACCAATAGAAGATATTTACCTTCGGTATTGCATTGTTTTTCCATATATGTTTCCATATAAGTGATTTATGAGGGATCTACATTTGAAAGAGGAGGTATTCATGGGCCAACTTTAACTGTGTAGATGTGAAATTTCCATCTTATATCATCTTCAACAAATTAGTTTAAGGATGCAAATCCTTCCAGCATGGCTTGAAAATGTTCCCCTTGTTGTTGTAGATCAAAGGAAATATTTTCGAGCTGCAAACCGTTCCATCTACTGGAATGGTCCCACTTGACCAGGTGAGAGAATTTGACAAATCAACCAAATGCGTCCTTATAGGAGTAAGGTCTTCCATTTCTTGTAGGGGGGATCTGTTCATAATGGAATCTTTCCACAAGAAGATGTTTGCTCCATTACTCGGAGTCTAGCTGACATTGTCATTAATCAAATTCTTGGAGGAGGAAATCAGCTTCCATAATGGAGATTTTTGTTGAGAAGCCCGCATAAGAGCTCGCTCACTTATAGTTTGACCATATTTAGCCTGGAGTACCTTCACCCACCATTCATCAATTGAATTTCATTTTCCAAGCAAGCTTAGCATCAAAATATTTGTTCATCAAAATTGGATCTCGAATTCCCAAACCACCATGAGACTTAGGTGCCCAGATAGTGACCCAATTGACCAAATGAAACATTTTGGTGGGGAGTTTATTTCCTTCCCATAGAAATTTCCTTATATTTCTTTTATTGAATTGATACTTCTGTGATCCATATCTAATTTTTGAAGATTCTTCGGCGAAAATCACATAGAGAAACTTTTGTCGACGCATTCCGAACCAACCAGTGTGGTTCATCGTCAAGACAAGTTGAATGAGCAGATCTCGCTTTGCACATTAAATAGATAGGGCAGAATATCCAATGACCCAATTTTCTAGATAAGGTAACGGCTAAAAAGACAACAGCTAGATTTGACCGGAGAATGACAAGTTTGACTATGATAAGGGGTATAAATTATATTTATTTAAATAAGTTAATTTGGTTATTAATA
>APFE030293518.1:90988-124253 GCA_000404065.3 Pinus taeda | reverse complement strand
ATATATTTATATTAATATATTAATTTACTTATTCTATGATATATTTATAAAATGGTCCATTTACATTTTAATATGAATATTAATAACTGAATTAACTTATTTAAATAAATATAATTTATACCCCTTATCATAGTCAAACTTGTCGTTTTCCGGTCAAATCTAGTTGTTGTCTTTTTAGCCGTTACCTTATCTAGAAAATTGGGTTATTGGATATTATGCCCTATCTATTTAATGTGCAAAGCGAGATGTGCTCATTCAACTTGTCTTGACAATGAACCACACTGGTTGGTTCGAAACGCATCGACAAAAGTTTCTCCATGTGATTTTCGTCGAAGAATCTTCAAAAACTTATATTTCTTCCTGGACTTTGCAAAATGTACTAGGGAGCTAATAGGGTAGAGAACTGTTATAATGGAATAGCAAAGAGAAGAGCTCAAATTAATACAAGACGACTACCTAAATTAAGCCATTTGGCCCCCCATGACTCCTTTTTATTTTTTTATCTTAGACATCACATGATGTCAGGCTTGAGGAGAATGGGTTTTTAGGCATATTGGGATGCCCAAATATTTAAATTCTTTCCAACCCTCCATGGTGTTAAAACCTAAAACTTCCCTTATTTTATTTCTTTTGCTATCATAAATATTCCATGTGAAAATCTAATATTTGGCCGAATTGGTTTGACCCCCTAAAGCCAATAAGAAACAATCCAATACATGCTTGAATCACTTTGTAATTACAAATGAAGCTCCTCCAAGCATAATTGTATGATCTACAAATTGTGAGAGATTTTCACTTTTAACATTTGCAGAGAACCTGAGACCAAGGAGGCTACCATTTTTTATCTCATACTCTAAGCGTCTGCTCAATGTTTCAACCACCAAGATGTATAGAAATGGAGATAATGGTCACCCTTATCTTAACCCCTATGAGGCCTTAAAAAATATAGAAAATTTGCCATTCACTAGAGGTGCAATCCAAGGGGATCTTATGCACATATCTATCCATTGAATAAACCTATGAACAAACCCATTTTATTTAAAACTTTTATGACAAAATTGTGCCTCATGTGACCAAAGGCATTGGCCATATCTACTTTAATTGTCATACCTTTGCTTCCCTATAGCAACTAGAGATGATAGCCTTTTGGTCAATGATTATGTTGTCAAAGATTTGTCTGTCGGGAATAAAACCACCTTGATTTTCAAATATAATTGAAGGAAGGAATTTTTTAAGTCTCTCAACCAGGAGTTTACAGATTATTTTATATGAGACATTGCACAAAGATATAGGTCATAACTTGTTAAAGGAGGAGGAGTTGTGCTCTTTTGGAACCAAAGAGAGGAAAGAAGAGCTTGTACCTCCTCTAATGCTCATTTGTTTCATTGAATACCCGATCATTCTACAAGATCCCTTTTGATCAAATCCCAAATGCTGATAAAAATGAGTTGAGAATCCATCAAGGCCAGGAGCCTTATCTGGAGGGAAGGAGAACAAAGCTTTATGGATTTCTTCTTCATCTAGAATACTTATAAGGAATTGGTTCATTTATGTCGTAATAACTTCTGGATTGTGATCTAACATGTATTCCTAAACTTCCTTTGATGAAGGATCTCACTGAGAATAGAGATTTTGGAAATAAAATGCCATTTCTTTTATTCATTAGAAGTCTGTAATTTTGATCCCAGTTGTAGATATTTCCTTTATTTTATTTCTCCTTTCTAAATTTTTGGACAGTTAGTGGAAAAATTTAGTATTTCTATCTCCTACTTGTAGCCAGATACTGCAAGATTTTAACCTCCACCCTTCTTCCTCTTCTCTTAGCAAATCATGTTATTTATGGAAGAAATTTTTATTTTTAAGCAACAATTCAGGGGTGACCGAGTCAGATTCCAAAGATGACTGAACCCATGATATTTCTTTCTCCAGTGCTTAGAGGTATTTCTTTCAAGCTACAAGAGTGGTTCTGACCCAATGTTTGATGTGAACTTTCAATATTTTAAGTTTCTATTCCTAGATCTTTATGGGACTAACATCAACCCAAGTGGACCAGGACTAAGACACCAATTTGTGGAAATCAGGTTGGTCAATCCAGATCAAATTGAAGCGAAAGGGACTAGGGCCAAAATTTGAACGGGGAGCTAAATTGAGCTTTATAGGATGGTGATAAAATATGCTCCAAGGGGGAATAAAAGATTCAATGATGATATTATAGTCTAAGAACTCATATGCAATCAAGAAGTGATGAAGTCTAGCTGCAATGTAGTTGGCCCCAATTCTTTTGTTTCTTCAAGTGTATTGAAATCATGAAGGGCGGATGTCCATGAGCTTGGAATGATTCACTAGATCTTCCATATATTTCTAAAAAGTGTCTCTTACTATGGATCCTCCTTTATTCTCCCAGCTATGCACCATGGTGTTAAATTCACCCCCAAAAATGCTATAGGTTATTTCTAAAAAGTGGATAGCAAGGCCCAAAGATCCTACTTCTCACAAAAGTGGATAGGCATATAAATATTTATGATTGAGCCTGCTTGGTTGGAAGAAAACTTCATGAAAGAAACATCCAGCCAATGCACCATTTTTTGATGGTTCAGAAGGCAAACTTGGCCAGGGTCCCATAAATTATTGATACCCCTAGCTGCTCCACGAGTATTGAATGGTAGCATATTTTTGTGACTCCATATCTTGTTTTATTGGGCCACTAAACCTAAATCTTCTAGTTTTGTCTCATATAGAATAACTATTGCAAGTTTCTCTTTTAAAATGAGAGATTTAACTTATCATCTTCTTTTTTATGAGCCTAATCCTATACAATTCCATGAGAGAATGATCATCATTTAATTTTTGAAATAGAGACCCCTTTATAGGGGCCACGCCTTGATCTTTTTTTGCTTCCTTTGCTTGTATGTTATCCCATATGGACACTATGGAGGATAGTTTGTTGGCCCTATTCTTTTTCTTTTTCAGTTTGCTCAATTCAAATCTCTCTATTGGATTTACATCTTGAGCGATGTGTCTTCTTGTCTCACTCTTTTTTATTTTCTGCCTCATATCTCTTGTTTTCAAAGCTAGTAAATACTCCCACAACGATTTCCTTCTTGGGTGATAAGAAGTCTTCTTCTTCGTCTGGTGATGCTTCTAGGTTGATTTTTGTTCCTTCAATAGAGTGGACCACTTGAGTTAGGAGTTCCAAATACTTAGAAGAGGGTCGGGTTTCTTGATGTTTGGGGATTTGGGGTTCCTAAGATGGAATTTCCCCTTCTTCAAAACTAAAGCTTCAAATATGTTGTTGTCATTATTAGACTTGCAGCTAGGCTTGGCCATTTTACTTGTTCCTTCCCCATTTCTCTGAATATTGTGCTTGGGAGAGGAAGGGATTGGTGGTTGACTTGATTCTCCCCCGGAATATTAGATATTTTGGATTTGTTGCTTCTTGTTGCCTTTTATTTTTTTGGTTGTTTTCCATTATTCTCCTTCTTGACCTATCTTTGCTTTCTCCTCCTATATTTTGGGACAGTTCCTCGCAAAATGTCCATATTCATGACATATTTTGCACTTAAATGGTAGTTGATCGTAATCTACTTCATGCATGTGTGTCCAATTGTTCATTTCTAGGTTGATGGTTACGGGTAGGCCTTTCTCCAGATCAACTTCAACATAGATCTGGGCACATGAGAAGAGATCCTCTTATGGTTCTGCACAATCAATGTATTTACCCAAATAATTCCCAATATCTTTGTGGGTTTTATCCTTCCAACAGAACAAAGGTAGGAAAGGAAACTTGACCCAAAATCAGACCGAGGTAGACACATTTCAACCCAGGTTAAAATTTGGACTCCATCTATCCAAGTATAGCCCTTGGGAACCCATGCAATATGAGCGAGTGTGGAAGATCAAACCCTAATCTACTTTTTGTTCAAAGAAAAAAGTATAGAACACCACAGAAAGAGGTGGAGAGCTCACCCTTGATCAATGGTTTCTAGTTCTTCCAACCCATTGCTTCACATTTTTGGGAGGTGGCCATAATCCCATGAATTGTATGATTAAACCTTGATCTATTAGCTAGAGGACTCGCAATTGAGCCTGAGCGGTCGATATCGCCACTTTAGATATTTCTTCAGGCCTCTTCACAAATTTGGATGTCGAAACCTTTTGAATTTTTTTTCCATTGGAAACCAATTCATTGAAAGTATCTTTTTCTATATCCATATCCAAATGAGAGGGAGAGGTCAGATTAGCCACGTCAAACCTCTGGCCAGAGCGTTGACTTGCAAGCGAATCAATAGGGATGGAGGAAGTGAATCTCGTGTTGAGTGAAGGTTAGAAAGCACAATCAAAAGCAAAGGTGAGGGAGGGAGCCCCGCAGGCCTATGGCAGTATACCGAAGGCCGAATAGGATGCCTGCGGGAGCAAAGAGCGGGGAGAGGAAAGTAACAATTGGTGATTAATAAGTTAATGTTTTAATTAATATAATAATGTATTAATTAATATTTTAATAGGTTAATATATATCAATTAAGATATTATATATAACATTTATGTAATAATTATTAATAATTAAATTAAAGTTCTAAAACTCAATTTTTAATAATTAAATTAAATTATTAATTATTAACAAATTAAAACATGACATCTGTTTAGCAATGAAAATTTAAAAATTTCCCAATTATTCTCATTGAAATATATTTGTGTTATTATATATTTGAGAAAATACATACTAATGAAAATTGAAAAGGTTTTCACTATATTATTAAAACAATTAAAACCGCAACCATGAGAGTTAGCTTAATTGGTCGAGGTCTCGTTGTTAAAATACCTTTCCATTGGGAGGTCATGGGTTCAATTCTCCTCAAAGCCATCAAGGTTAGGCTCAGATTAGTTTGGTCAGGGGGTGTGGTCCCTGCGGGTGGACCTACCCAGATTTTCCATGAAAACACACACACACACACAATTTAAACCATAAACAAATAAACTTTTCTTATTCTTCATAAATTGGAACAACCAAATTTGGTGGAAAGTATTCCATGAAGTGATAATGGCTATTGGACATGGTAAAATGCCATGGATGTTAGTGTTTAAAGGTGTTGGTGATGCCAAATCCAGTGGTATGCTACTACAAGTCAATGACGTGAGATCAATGCATTTCATGTTAAAAATTGTAGAAAGAAAGCCTAAATTTGACTTGTGCCTTAATCAAATTTAGTAATTTGATTTTACACATTAGCAGGATGACTTGGAATGCAGTTAACTTATGTGACATGGCCTTGTCTACTAGTTTAATCGCTAAATTTAAGTTATAGGCTTGGAGTAGAGTTCGCATGTAGTGATTGCTAAAATTTAGCAATCTAGTTCAATTATTTTCAATTTGACTCAGTTAATTGAGCTCAAGTAACTCGCTGAGTCACTTCAAGGTCAATTGAGTAGTAGAACTATTGTTAACTTAGTCAATCTGATCTGATTTAGAATATTAGATTGTTTTGCTAAGATCCTCCTCAGAATAGAAACAAAATGTTTTCATTGTGCTTAAGGATTGATCAATTTTACCAGTGTAAAATGAGTTTTTATGTTAATTTTATGAGCAATTTTAACATAAATAAGAGACTGAACAGTAGCATAAACATATACAGCACATCACCCAAAAAACATCACAACAAGAACATTAAAAAAGAGTTCACCCCTCCTGGGCTACATCTCCTTGGTCCAGCTTCAAATTGCTTAGGCCTCTCTATTATGCTCAAAAGTGTAAAAAATCAGGTTTACAATGCTCAAATGCTTCTAAAACCTACTCCATTGAATTCAAAATATCCAAAAATGTCTACCTAACCTCTTTCTCAATCTAATTTGGTCGAAAATTGGAGAAGTTATGACCTCTCCTAGTTTGTCCACTATTCGCTCCACAATTTGCACCAAATCTGGCATAATCCTGCAAATTCGCCCCATTTTCCACTAACGGAGCAAGAAATTCCGCAGATTTCAGGAGTATTTTTAGGACCGTTAATTTAGACGTCAAGGCCTTAGAACCAAACCTGGGTCATATGGGGTCCATGCGCCAAGGGGCTAGCCCCAGCGCTAACCCCCTACCTCCGACAGTTAGTGTAACTGTTTGCAGGTGGTTTGAGGAGTGGTCACATACGCTGCTTGGTCTGGCGATTAAGCTAGAGGTTATCGCGGCACAGTTACAACAAATGTATGTTGGTTCGCAGATAGGTGTTCACATTGGGGGGCAGTTAAGTCCTCCTACCCCCCAACCTTTGCAGCAGTAAAGTTTAACATAAACCTGAATCCATAATATGTTAAGTATAAATGTGTAGGTGGATTGGAAACTTGTTCCGTTGTGCTATGGGAGGTCGCGGGGTCAAGCCCGGCCTCTACCCTACCGCCATGCAAAAAATTTAATTCGTCATTAATAGGACATGTGGCGGCCTCCAGCTTAGCCACATGTCACCTCCTAATTGGCCTGAACCCAAACACATGGACCAATAAGATATCACCAACTCAACGAAATATTCTGAGAATATTTCAAGAATATTTTAAGAATATTCCTCTTGCCACCTAGGCAGTATGGATGCCCAGTTAGCCACCTGCAAAAAATTTAATATTTGACAAAGTGAATATATCACGTTTTTGGGAGCATACGGTGTTTGTTTTGGTACGAAACAAATTGTGTCAGATTCAGGATGACGAGCACTATGCGATCGTTCAAGTTCCACACCATTCTGACAACTTTGATTTTTGAGCATAATTTTGAGCACCTAATCACTCCTCCCCACTGGAAGCCTTTTGGACCCCAAAATATCACTTTCAGTTGTCCAGTAGGTAAGGGTATAGTTCCCTAACCTTTCCAATCTCTATCCAATTGTCTTTTGAAGGATTTGTACCCTTGAGCCCCACTCGAACATAATCAACACTTCCCCTTTTTGATGTCCTTGTTCTTCTATCAAGTATGTTGTCTTGCTAAACCTCATCAAGAAATTCTGGAGAAAATTCTTCAATAGATGGAATTTGAACATTCTCTCCTTGATCTTCAATCAAAGAGGCTCATACAACCTTAAATTCTCAACATTCACAACAACATAAATTTTCATATATGAAGGCATTGTTACAAATCTTTTCCAAAATTCTAAATTGACCATATCTAATTGGTTTTATATGTTTACCTTCTCCTTGGAGCCTCTCTTTTCTAATGTGAAGCCAAACTTCATCACCAACTTGGAAATTGTGATCTTCATGACGCTTGTCATTCCTTGCTTTGTACTTGCCTTGGCTCTTTTCAATACATTCTTGAACTTTTTGGTGTACCAATTGGATTTGTTCAAGGAACTTTCTTGCTTTGTCTATGTCACTATGTCCATCAATAGCAACATCTTTGCCAAAAATAAAATCCAAAGGAGATTTATGAAATTATCCCAAACATGCCTCAAATGGCGATGTTTGAGTTGAAGAGTGCTTGGTCCGGTTGTAAGCATGTTGAATATAGTGCAAATGTTCATCCCGCAACTTAGGATGCTTGTTGCAATACCCACGAAGAAGATGTATCACTATTCTGTTCCCCACCTCTGTTTGACCATCTATTTGTGGATGAAAAGTTGTACTCTTTTTCAGTTTGGTGTCCATGAATACCCACAAGCTTGACCAAAAATTCCCAACAAAGCAAGAATCTCGATCACTAAAAATAGATGTGGGAAATCCAAAATGCACCCAAACATTTTGAAAGAATAACTGAGCAATTTGTTCAGTTGTAACTTGCTTTTTACATGGCATCAAAATACACATTTTTTTGAACCTATCCGCAACTACATACAGATAATCATGACCTATTTTTGACAATGGAAGACCTCCTACAAAATCCATAGAAACACTCTCCCACAGTTGTGAAGGAACTGGAAGTGGTGTGTATAATCCCTTAATTGCTTACTAATTGCACATATTGAACATCCCTTAATAAAATGAGACACGCTTTCAAGCATATGAGACCAATAACAATACCTTTGTACATGTGAGATCATCTTACTTACACCGAAATGACCAACAATAACATAAGTATGTGCCTCTCTTATGATGTTAACTCTTTCTCCTTGTGGAATACAAAGCTTGCCAAGATGGTACAACAAGTTATCATGTAAATGATAATCCAATTCCTCTACTTGGTTACCTTGACTCAAGCTTGCATAAACATCTTGAAATTCGTTATCTAATGCATATTTCTAAATATAACTTTCATGTAAAACATAATTATGCTTCAGTAAATTAGTTGCACTAAAAATAGGCCTATAAAGTATATCAGTGACTTTATTGTAGATACCTTTCCTATACCTGATTACCAAGTGGAATTGTTGAAGAAAACCCATCCATCGAAAGTGCCTTGATTGCTACAACTTTGATTGATATTGCAAGTATTGCAATGGTTGATGATCAGTGTGAATGATTGTTTCCTTACCCATAATGTAGTGTTTCCACATTTTCACATTTTGCACCAATGCATACAATTCCTTGTCATATGTAGGATAGTTAATTTTTGCACCATTAAAAGTTTATGAATGAAAAGAAATAGGCTTACCATGTTGCATGAGGAATGCACCCATGGTGTAGTCACTAGCATAAGTCTAAATCTCAAATGACTGTCTCAAGTCTGGAAGTGCAAGCACTGGAGCTGAACTGATCTTTTCCTTCAATGTATCGAAGGCCTTTTGATATTTGCCTCCCCACTGAAAAACCTTTTTCACACTTGTCAATGCATGCAAAGGAGCTGCTATAAGAGAAAAATTAGCAATGAATTTCCTCCAATATTGTGTTTCTCCAAAAAAACTTCTTACCTCAGTAACTGTCTTGGGCCTTGGCCAATTTACAATGACATCAACCTTGGAGGGATCTATTTTCAACACACCTCCTCCAACAATATGACCCAAGTAAACTAAAGAAGTTTTTCCAAACTCACACTTTGACATCTTAAGATACAATTGTTCTTTTTTCAATCCATCAAGTACTTTTCTTACATGCATGACATGTTCATCACGAGATTTACTGAAAATTAAGATGTCATCTAAGTAGACTATAACAAACTCATCAAGAAATGGCCTCAACACATCATTCATCAAACGCTTGAATGTAGAAGGAGCATTACATAAACCAAGAGGCATAACTAGCCATTCAAAAAAACCTTGTTTTGTTTTGAATGTTGTCTTCCAAATGTCTTCTTTACCTATTCTATTTTGATGGTAGTCACTCCTTAAGTCAAACTTATTAAAATACTTTGCATCTATCAATTGATCAAGCAAATCATCTATTCTAGGTAGTGGGTAACGATTCTTTACAGTAATTTTTTTCAATGCATGAAAGTCCACACACATGTGCCATGTTCCATCCTTCTTTGGCACCAAGACAATAGGTGAACCACATGGTGAGGAAGATGGTCTGATGATTCATTTATTCAACAACTCTTGAATTTGCTTCTTAATTTTTGCACTTTCCATCACTGACATCCTGTACATGCCAATGTTAGGAAGAGGACAATCTTGTTGCAACTGTATCTCATGTTGGATTCCTCTCTTGGGAGGTAATCCCTTTGGTTCCTAAAACATCCCATCATATTGGTTAACTACATCAACCAATTCAGATTTCAATTTTGAACCACAACCTTTAAAATCTTCATTATCAACATGATTCTTGGGTTTGATCATTAGAAGCACAAAATTATTGCTTGAATTCACTAGTATTTTCATCTAACCCACATTAACAAGTAAAAGATTTAGTTTCTTGCTATGAGCTCTCATAATATTTCTACTACATCTTTGAATAAATGATATTTGTTTTCATGTCTATGGAAGATAGATTTTTTGCCATAAAGGTACGGGTTGCGCAAAACTATGCCCCATATATCTAATGGCACAACATCAAGCTCCATTTCATCTATGAAATTTGCAATAATGGAGAATTTCAGCATACACTTTATAGTAACCTGCAATTGTGCATTGTCACACACCCATCCAAGTGGATATGGTTTATGATGTGGAATGGTTTCCAAGTTTAAACTTTTGGCTATGTTTTCAGAGATAAGAATGGCTTGAGAACCACTACCGAAAAGTGTATCAATCTTGTTATGATTTGAGATCACCCTTGTGCAAAAAAGTTATATTCTCCTATTTTCATTTGGAGTTTCATTTTGTGAATTTGAAGAAAGGTGCTAGCAATGGATTCTTTTCCTTTTACACCCATGGTTGTGATTTTAGTTTCATCACCCGAATCAGATCCCAAATCATGTTGAGTGGTTGTAGTTGTCTTTTTCTTTCCCTTGTTGTTGAATTTTTTTGGTTTCATTTCTAGATGAAGCTTCCAAGAATGAGCTTCATCGTGACCCTCTCTAGAAAAATGTTTACATGTTACTTTATCTCCTTATTTTTTTGATAGATTCATTTTTCTTTCCCTTCCCTTTCAAACCCTTTTCTTTTCCTTTACCCTTAAATGGCTTTTTACTACCTTCTTCTAGAATGTTTTTCCCTCTTGCTTCAATATGAGTGCCTTGCACACACACATCATCTAAATTATTAGGATTAAACATTAATATAGTATGCCTAAGGTAATTGTGTAAACCCCCTATGTGCTTCAGTAACATGTCATATGATTGCAAATCTACACTTAACATTAAAGACCTTTTTCTGAATTCTTGGGTGTAATCTTGCACATTTTTACCTTTAAGTTGTCTAATGTTCTAGCAATTCATGATGGATTTCTGCATATAAGCCAAATGGTAGAATTGTCTTTTGATTGCAGCAATGAAATCAATCCAAGAAATTGAGATCTTACCATGTTTTTTTATCTCCTCTTTAATCTTTGATTCCCACCATACTAGTGTTGCACCCTCAATTCTCAAGGAAGCTAACTGGATCTTTATGTCATCCTCTTGAAGGCTTTTAATTCTACAACAAACCTCCAACCAATGAATCCAATTATCAAGCTTCTATGCATTCACTTCACCATTATACATGGGTAGCTCAAATTTAACATCAAGTTTTAAAAAAGGTGATTTACCAGTTCCTTTTGAAGTATGATGATGACTATGAGTAAGGGTTGTGTTAGTGGAAGAGAGTGAATATGCTTGTGAAGAAGAAGATGAAGAAGATGGTGGAGAGGGTGGAGGTTTGTCTCCATTTCCATTACCTCCTCCTGAAGAACCTTCTCCTTTGGTAGATTTGGAACTTTCCCCTTGCAGCCTAGTATTCCTCTCTTCATAGAAGACCTTCACCATCTCTGTCATATCAAAGAAATCCTTCTTGAAGGTCTTCTCATCTTCTGTCATGTTTGTAGGTTCTCCTTCATGAGACATTCTCTCTGGATTCTCAAAAATAACTTGAGGTTGAGCTGGTGTTTGATATTGTGGTAACCTTGCTCTCCTTCCCCTTAACCCAACTTCAGGGCTTCCAACCAGCTTCCCTTCTCCTCTTTTGAGTTTTAACCTTGTAAACATGTCATAATCTTGCAAACATTTATATCCTTCTTTCAAAAAGAAAACCTAGGCTTTGATACCAAAATGATCTGATTTAGAATATTAGATTGTTGTGCTAAGATCCTCCTCATATTAGAAACAAAATGCTTTCATTGTGCTTAAGGATTCATGAATTTTGCTAGTGTAAAATGAGTTTTTATGTAATTTTATGAGAACTTTTAACATAAATAAGAGACTAAACATCAACATAAACATGTACATAATATCACCAAAAACACATCACAATAGGAACATGACAAAGGAGTTCAACCCTCCTAGACTATGTCTCCTTGGTCCAGCTTCCAATGGCTTGAGGCTCTCTATTATGCTCAAAAGTGTAAAAAGATGTGTTTACAATACTCAAATGCTTCTGAAACTTGCTCTAATGAATTTGGAATGTCAAAAAATGACTACCCAGCCTCTTTCTGCATCCAATTTGGTTGAAAACTAGAGAAGTCATGACCTCTCCTAGTTTCTCCACCATTCACTCCACGATTTGCACCAAATTCGGCATCATCCTACAAATTCAGCCCATTTTCCACTAACGGAGCAACAAATTCCCTAGATTTCAGGTAGATTTATAGGACCATTAATTTAGTCATCAAGGCCTTAGAACAAAAAATTGGTTCATATGGGGACCATGCACCCAAGGGCTAGCCCCGACGCTGGCCCCCTCCCTCCAGCGATTAGTGTAACTGTTTGCATGCGGTTTGAGGAGTGATCACATACACTGCTTGGTCCAACGGTTAGGTTGGCGGTTATTGTGACACGATTACAATAATGTCTGTGGGTTGGCAGATAGGTGTTCACATGGGAGGGCGGTTAAGTCCGCACACCCCCCAACCTTTGTTGCTGTAAAGCTTAACATAAACCTGGATCCATAATATGTTAAGTAACAATGCGTAGGTAGATTGGAATCATGTTGCATTGTGTTGTGGGAGGTCACGGGGTGGAGCCCAGCCTCCGCCCTACTGCCATGCCAAAATTTTAATTGGTCATTAGGAGGACACGTGGCGGCCTCCGGCTTAGCCATGTGTCACCTCCTGATTGGCACGAACCCAAACACATGGACCAATAAGACATCACCAGCTCAACAAAATATTTTGAAAATATTCTTCTTGCCACCTAGGCGGTACGGATGTCCAATCAGCATCCTAGTCAGCCACCTACAAAAGTTTTACTTGTTTGACAAAGTGAACAGATCGTGTTTCTAGGTGCATAGGGTGTTTGTTTTGCATGAAACGAGTTGCACAGGATTTAGGATGACGAGCACTACGTGATTGTTCAGGTTGCACACCATTTTGAGAACTTTGATTTTTGAGCATAATTTTGAGCACGTGATCACAATCTACTAAAAATAGCCCAAACATGCATGGAATTTGAATTTCCTAGCTAGAGTGGAGGAAAAGGAAGATTGTAATTATCAATTGTATACTAGTTGAGTGTACAAGCTTGGTAGTTAAGCAGGCGAATCATTCCTTGGAAATTTCACAAGCAAATAGGAGGAAATTCCTATGTTTTATGAGTTAATTTCCTCAAGTATTGCATAAGGAAATAGGTGCAAAATGGGGCCTTCAATTGGCTAAGTGTCGGCTAGAGCAGGACAGTCAGCGAGAGAAAAAGTTTATAGTGTACAATGTGCTTCAGGAACGAAGCAAGACATTATAATAGTTTCTTATTCTCATCTAAATAATGAAAAGTAGTGGAGGGGTTTTTCCCAGTTGGTTTCCCCTATAAATCATTGTGTTCTTTTGTTTTTGATGGTTACATGTAATTGCATGTATTTCTAAATTGTGTTTTTCGCAGAATAGTAGAGGAAATTTGTAATCTCTTGATTTCAGTTTGATTTCATCTGTTGTAGAAAAATTATATTAATTCCTACATGGTATCAGAGTGGAAATCACACTAACGCTAGTCAATAGATCTTCTCCTTCGGAGATTTCAATTTGTAGATTCAGTGAAGCAGATTTATTCTGTGTGGGAAAATATCAATCAATGGATTGAGATTGGAGTATTCCCTTGAGGAAACCTCTAATTTCATAGCTTCAAAGGACAAGATGGAAGTTTACTCGATGATAATGGAGTGTTGGAGTAAACCAAAACTGACATTCCACAACCAGAAACATCAGATGTACAAGCACTTTCCTAGTGGAAGAAGGATACCGAAAAATACAAGAGGATCATCTTAGAGGGTGTGAGAGACCACATAGTCCTGAATTTACATGGAAAGGAGACTCCATTTTCTATGTGGAAGACCCTCATTGAATTATTCTAAAATAATAATGATGCCAAGAAATTGGCATTGAGGGACAAGCTCATAAACATCTACATGTAGAAAAATGAAACCATTCCTTCTTACCTCTCCAGATTCACTCAGTGTCAAGATGAGCTTGGAGGAGTTGGAGAAAATAAACCATATTTAGAGCTAGTGAGAGATTAGCTCTCCTTGGCCTTCCAAAATCCTGGCATGACTACCAAGACTCTGTAAATGGAAGGAAAAATTTACTAATTTGGGAGAGGCTTTGGTCCAATTTGGTGCAGGAAGAAATCTGGAGGAACACTAGAGATGGAGTAACATCCAAATCTGAGGAGGAAGAAAAATTGTCCTTGGTTGGGAAGGGAAATAATTTTAATGGAAAGAAGGCCCAAAGCAAGCCAAAGTCCAGCCAAAATAATGCGAAGAAGAAGGACCTAAGCAAGATAAAATGTTTTCAATGCCATGAAAATGGTCACTATGCAACAAAGTGTTCACACAAGAAGTATACAACAAGCCTTTAGGAAGAGCAGGAGGTGAATCACTTACCTTACAATTCGAATTATATTTCACCCTGATTGCATGCATGACCAACATTGTAATGGGGGGTGTGTGGCATCTAGATCCAGGTGCCTCATTCCATATGACAAGTTGCAAAGAATTCTACAGTAGCCTAGAGGAGAAGGATCTCTAGATGCACATAAAACTTGGGGATGATGGGAAGTAAATTACTAAAGGAATTGGAATTGTAACCTTTAAGAGGGATTCAGGTTCCCATCTTCATCTAAAAGATGATATGTATATACCTAGGTTGAAGAAGAACTTGATCTCTGTAGTTTATTGGAGGATAAAGGCTATGATGTTGTTTTCAGTAAGGGAGAGCCTTTCTGAGACATGTAGCTATCGAGAAAGTGAAATATATTGGAGTTAGAGTGAAAAATCTCTACAAAGTTGAGGTGGAGGCTTTCTTTTCACTGATTAGCAAGGTAGAAAAGGTGCAGAGTCGAGATGTTGGAGAACTCTGGCACAGGCACATGGGACACTTACACTGTGGGGCCTTTAAAATCATGCAACAAATTACCATTGGTCTCCCGAAATGCACCCTTGACCAGCATGATGTCTGCAATGGATGCACATTGGGAAATTTGTCAAATCCACCTTCCAGGATTGAGATAGCAATGTGAGAGAAATCTTAGAGTGAGTCCAATTTGATGTATGTGGACCATTTTCTATAGCCTCTACAACAAAACACGTGTATTATGTGATTTTTGTTGATGATTTTTCTAGAAAATGTTGGATCAGCTTCTTGCGGAAGAGGGATGAATTTTTCTCAAAGTTTGTTGAATTCTGAGCATTGGTTGAAAATGATACTGGTCAGAAATTGAAAGCCCTGAGAAGTGATAATGGAGGAGAATTTGTTTCTAACACCTTCAACGACTTTTGTGCCAAAGAGGGGATTAGAATAGAACTGATAGCACCCCATAACCCACCACAAAATAGGGTGGCTGAAAGGAAGAACAAAATCATAGTGGGAGACACAAGAGCCATGTTGCATCATCAAGGGTTGTCATTAAATCTATGGGAAGAATCATGCAACGCCATAGTTTAATTGCAGAATAGGAGCACTCATAGAATACTTGGCATGATCACACCCGAAGAATATTTCTCTGGGAGGAAGCGAGTTGTATCTCATTTTTGAATTTTGGGAGCTACTATGTATTTTCATGTATCCATGGATAGCAAGAAGAAACTTGAGCCTACAACGGAGATGGGAGTCTTTGTAGGATACATAGAGACACCACATAATTACTGGGTGTATTTACCCTCACTCAGGGTGACAGTAGTGAGGAGAGATGTCAAATTTGATGAGAAGGCTATGAGATGCTCTCTAGAGAAAATGTGAGTATCCCACTAGAGGAGGAGCTTTTAGATCCAAAGGAGGAGCCTCAGATATAGATTCAAGATGTTGTGGAGCAACCATGAGTAGAGGAGAAGACGGGAGCCGAATGGAGGCACCCATTCAACTAGAAACTTCTAGAGAGGGGAGGAAGAGAACAAGGGAAGATGACAGAGTAGTATAGGATGCATGGGAGCATGTCGGAGATCCTACATCTCAACGCAGGTAGAGGAAGTCACTAGACAAGTACACTAGTTATATGGCTCTCATGAAAGAACTCATTGAGACAAAGACTTCTTCATCTAAGGAAGCGGTTTCTCAACCAGTATGGGTTGATGCCATGGTGGAGGAGTATGACTCCATCCTGAAGAACAGTGTATGGGAGGTGGTGTTGAGACCAGAGAACAAGTCAGTGGTTGGTTCCAAATTGATCTACAAAGTGTAGCATGCAGTTGTTGGGAGCATTGAGAAGTATAAGGCTAGATTTGTGGCCAAATGCTTCTCACAGGTAGAGGGAGTGGACTATGAGGAAACATTTTCCCTAGTGGAAAAAGATCTTTGATCAAGACCATTCTAACATTAGCTACACAGATGGGGTGGAAGATCCGCCAGATTAATGTGAAGGCCTCCTTTGCCAATGGTGTTATTGAGGAAGAAATTTACATAGAGCAGTCAGAGGGATTTGAGACATATGACAGGGAGACACAAGTGTGTAGACTCAAGGGAGCCCTGTATGGTCTCAAATAGGCACCCCAAGCATGGTACACTCGTATTGACATATATCTCAGTGGATTGGTCTTCACCAAGAGTGAAGCATATGCCAATCTCTATCACATTGTGGTAGATGGCAAGTTGTTTATCTTGGTATTGTATGTTGATTACTTGAAACTTATAGGGGATAAGCAGTTCATCCACTCTTGCAAAGAGGATATTGCAAGAGATTTTGAGATGAAAGACATGGGCTTGATGCACTACTTCCTTGGGCTAGAAGTATGACAGGGTGATCGTGATTTGTTTGTGAGTCAAGGGAAGTATTCCTCTAAAATACTTCAAAGATTTCACATGGAGAACTGCAAGCCTGTGGACACACCTCTACTTACAAATTGGACGAAGGAGAGTGATTCTTTAGGAGAGGTAGAAGATGCCACCATCTACAGACAACTTGTGGGATTCTTGATGTTATGTAGTTAATTAGTTGAGTCAAGCCATGGTGAAGCCTACCAAGCCATATTGGAAGGCAGCAAAGCATGTGTTGAGCTACCTCAAAGGCACAACCGAGTATGGATTATGGTACAGGAGGATAGAGGGAGTGAAGCTCTGAGGCTTCACTGATGCAGATTAGGTAGGAAGTCCATCAGACAAGAAAATTACTTCTGGTTCTATCTTCAGTGTTGGGTCTACAACTATTTCCTAGTATAGTGGAAATAGAGGTTCGTGGAATTCAACTCGGCAAAGGCTGAATACATGGTTGCAAGTCAAGAAAAATGTGAGGCCATATGGATGAGGAAAATACTTGTGGGTCTTTTTAGTTAGGAGATGGATCCAACAATGATTTATTGTGATAATCATATTTGTATCAAACTCTCTGAGAATCTAGTAGTTCAAGATAGGTCCAAGCACATTGATATTAGGTACCATCACTTGCAGGATTATGTGTAGAGGAGAATTATGATGCTAAAGTACATTCCAACTGAGGAGCATAATGAATATATCTTGACAAAGGCATTGTTAATAGGCAAATTCGAATTCCAAAGGTGCATGATAGGGGTGGTACAAAATCCCTTTCTTGCTAAGAGGGAGTGTTAGGAATTGTAGCAAGAAAGGCTAAAATTGACTTGTGCCTTAGCCAAATTTAGTAATTCAATTTTCCACATCAGTAGGATGACTTGGATGGAAATTAACTTGTATGACATGGCCTTGTCTATTAGTTTACTCAATAAATTCGAGTTATAGGCTTGGAGTAGACTTGTGCATGCAATGATTGCTAAAATTTAGCAACCTAGTTCAGTTATTTTTAGTTTGACTCAGTTAACTGAGCTCAAGTAATTAGTTGAGTCAGTTGAAGGTTAGTTGAGTAGTAGAACTATTGTTAACTCAGTGATCTCTCAGTTAAACTAGTCAATCAACTAAAAGTAGCCCAGACATGCATGGAATTTCAATTTCCTAGCTAGAGTGGAGGAAAAGGCACATTGTAATTATCAATTGTATACTAGTTGAATGTATAGGTTTGGCAGTTAAGCAAGTGAATCATTCCTTGGGATTTGCGCAAGAAAATAAGAGGAAATTTCTATCTTTTAGGATTTAATTTCCTCAAGGATTGCACAAGGAAATAGGAGCAAGTTGGGGGCTTGAATTGGCCGAGTGTTGGCCAGAGCAAGACAGTCAGCCAGAGAACAAGTTTACAATGTAGGGTGTGCTTCAGATCGAAGCAAAACATTGTAATAGTTTCTCATTCTCATCTGATTAATGAAAATCAATAGAGGGTTTTTTCTCATTTGAGTTCCCCTGTAAACCATTATGTTCTTGTGGTTTTGGTGGTTGTGTGCCATTACATGTGTTTCTAAATTGTGATTTCCATTCCGTAGAATAGTAGAGGAAATTTGTAATCTCTTAGTTTTAGTTTGACTTCATCAATAGTAACAAATTTCTATTAATTTCTACATTTCAATGTTAATGATTGAACCATTTTTGTTGTGTGACGCTTAGAACAATGCAATGTACGTTATCAAAAGGACATTTATGTGACAGAGAAAGGAGTTAGTGTTTACAACCTAAATTTTTTTTAGATCGAAAGTTTTCTCCCATTGGATTGTATTATATAAATTATCTTAATAAACAAATTTTATTTTAAACAATTTTGATTCATTCTAAAATGGTTTAGTTTTGACTAACTTTAAAATCATAAAACCACTTCAAAAGAAGGATCACACAAATTTTAGAATTTAATAATGCGAATAAAAGGTTACATAACCTGGAAAGCTTGTTCACTTGTAACATCACTCCTTCCTTTGATCATAATATATACAAAATGATTGTTTCGAAGAGAGCTACAAATTAACTATTTCAAACTGAATTATGTATGCATATTTTAAAATATAAAATAAATTTTTCATTCTCATTTAACAATGTTAAGAGTGATTTTCCAATATATTGTGTGTGTAAGTTCCAACTTATAGAATATGGTTTTGAATATAAAATATAGTATTGATAGTGTTTATCATAATTACTCCTTTCTACAAGTAGGAGGAGTCTACTCCAACGAATTAGAGATTATTATTCACATAATTCTGAATTTGTCCTTCCAAACTACTCACATAACCATGTCTCTGTCCTTTTAAATACCTCTGTTGAATAAATTCCAAGGACCTCTGCCCAATAAATCCCTCTTTCGCATGGTCAAATGATAATTCATTCTCTTGCTAGCATTTATTTGGTATAAATGTAAGTCATGGTAATGGATAAAGAATAAAAATAAACCAATTGCATTGTGGAAATAACAATAGCAAACCCCACACTAGATAGATATAATTCATGTTTAAATTAGTGATATCAACCATAATGTAGTGGGAATCCAGTGACATGGGTTCATTATATTCTCTAGGTTAAATAGGTAGTAATTGAATTACATTAGTATAGGACTCTTAAATTTTGATGGAAGATACATGCATTTATATTGTAATTTTATGATGTCCTAAATTATTTGAATAACTGAATTATCAAACAATTTGAAACAAAATACTTTGTGATATATATAATCCCTTTATTATTACTTATAAAAAAAACTATGACCTTCCTGACTACATAACAACATTCAAGTGATTTATACCCCTCAAAATTAATAGTCAAAGGAATTTTAGTGGTTAGGCTACATATTGATATTCACTTGGAAATTGAGTTGGAAGTATATCCTTATACACAAATTATTGTGTACCGAGAGGCCAATCATATCCAAACTCTATATAAGATGCATAAATAACATAAATGATTACATTATAAATGACAAAATACTACTTATATATGTTGCCTTGTTTTGAATATTTATGGTAAATTTCATAATTAACCGTGATGATGTTAGTGATCTCCATTACACCCAACATATCGAGACATAAAAACTTAGCAACTTCTCTTCAATACAATCATGTTTCATATTCATCAAAGTATTCTATTCAACGCAATGTTAAGCCTAGATATTTAGATCCTTTAAGCCCAATTATTTAGGAAAAAAATAAAAACCATTTCAATATATCAACTCAGAATGTAAGATGTTTAAAAGTTTAATGCGATTCACTAAATAAAGACTAAGATTAATATTACCTCTGCAGCTATATGCAATATTCATGATAAAAATATGATCCAAAGTCATCAAATTCATTGCATATCTAAACACCAAATTATTAAATTTGCCACTTAACTCCTTATGCTAAAATTATAGGGACAAATCACAATTGTTAACGAATCATATTATGGTTTAGGTAGGTTTATAATTGTTATTTAGGTAAAGAATCCGGAAACAACCTACAACAAAAATCCAAATACTTATCTCACCAAATGCCTCCCATGAATATGAATATACATCCTTCCCAAATGTGAATACTTAACCATGGAAGTTATTGCCACCAAATCTAGCATATCACATTCTAAGAGCAATTGGAAAAATATTAGTGAAGAAAGTATGAGCTTTGTATGTTAACAAAATCCATAACCCTATTTTGCTTTGTAGCTTTCAGTTCGATTTAACACATCCAATATGTGGCTTTTAGTTCAATTGGATATAACTGATATATGGAATTTAATTCGATTGTTGAAAATGCACTAATAAATTCCTAAATTTAATTTTTCCTTGAACTAAATTAGGAGAAAAATTGAAATTCCACATCGCAAGACAACTTGAATGAGTTAATTGAGTTGTTATCACTCAGTTAGCTTAGTTAATTCGAGCTGAGGGTCTAACTTGAGTCATGTAGAGTGTCTCCTACTTTATAAGAGCCCTGGTGGAGTTTATTTTGAGTTGTAATTAGTTAATTCAGTTTAGCTTAATTAAAGTCAGTTAAACTAGTTCCAACTTATGGAGGAACTAGTAGGAGGTCTAACAATGGGGTGTTGCTTCATGTGTTCAACCAGTGAACTGATAATTCAGTCATAAATAACTCATGCATGTTAGATCTGAGAGTTACCCAGTTGAAATTGGAGTTCAAGGGCAGTGTACTATCAGTTGTATAATTATCTGAATTGTACAGATGGTGCATGCAGTCAGAGGAAGACCTTGAAGGAACTGCACAATCCAATAGCGGAAAATTCCTATTAAATAAGGGCCTAATTCCTCATTGAACAATGCAAGGAAATAGGGACTTGGGAAAGTAGAAAATTGGTTAAGTATTGGCCTAGGCTTGTCTAGGAAGTAGTGAGACAAATAGAGATAGTGCAGAGGTTGTTCGGGCTTGAGCAAAGCATTGTATTCTTCTCATATTTTC
The DNA here is from genome assembly GCA_000404065.3 of Pinus taeda. NCBI lineage: Eukaryota > Viridiplantae > Streptophyta > Pinopsida > Pinales > Pinaceae > Pinus > Pinus taeda. Next base: position 103,150 of record APFE030293518.1, on the reverse strand, counting down.
TAACTAATGCAATGTATAGATAGTAGGGGTTTTTAGTTGTGGATTTCCCAAAGAAATCATTGTGTAATGTGTTGATTGAATTATTTCTCTTATATGATTCATGATTTCGCAATCGTTTCATTGTTTCGGCTGATGAGTAGAGTAGATTCAAGTCTATCATTTTAGTAAATTACAATTAGCAGTTTGAATCTACAAGGAATTTCTACACGGTACCAGAGTTGGAATCACTGCAGAGTAGGGTTCACATTAGAATCAGTGCCTGAATTCCTCATGTACAATAATCATTGAAGAACTAATGAGCTTTTAGGAGGCAGAGTTATGGATCCCTAATTCAGGGCAAATCCAGAAGACCATATGTACAGACTTCTAAATGGAGCTAAAAGGCTTCTAGTGGGCAGATCAATGAGTCAATGTTTAGTGGCACAAAAAGGAGTTCTGATCATTGATATTGGAAGATTGAGGGGTAGAAATATTTCCCAAAATGAGATCGAGAATTAAAGGGACTCTAGTTTCAGAGGGTGAAACCCTATGGAAGCTAATACTTTAAGATCTGGGTAGATCATACTCATTATTGCAGTAGTTGTAGCAGTAGTGTAGAAGCAATAGCAGAGCAGTAGCAACAGTAGTATGAGTAGATCAGATTTCATCATGCATGCATTTATACCTCCAAGAGCAAGGTGGGGAAATATGAAACCTTAGTCCAAGACTTTCAGAAATTAGGCAAGGCCCGTGGATATTTTTTTGTCTCATGGATCATTGCCTTGCTGCGGGGGCCCACAGTATTCAATAGTAGGAAGATAAATGTCAGTTAGATACTGAGCAGTGCAGAGAAGAGTTGACAATAGAGCAGGAGGCTCAGTAGCAGAGTTAGCAGCAACACAATTTTCCTAGTAAACAGTTGCAGATTGATTCAGTGATTATTTATTTATTTATTTTTGGATGCTTTTTAGTTGCAAATGTTGCAGTAGTGAGAAGTGTTGCATGAAATACATTTCAAAGGTGTTGGATTGAGGTAGATGTGAATCCCTTTATCCCTAAGAGGGAGTGTTGAAAATGCAACAAGAAATTCCTAAATTTAATTTTCCCATGAATTAAATTAGGAGAAAAATCGAAATTCCACATCACAAGACAACTTGAATGCGTTAATTGAATTGTTATCACTCAATTAGCTTAGTTAATTCGAGTTGAGGGTCTAACTTGAGTCATGTAGAGTGTCTCATATTTTATAGGAGCCCCAGTTGAGTTTATTTTGAGTAGTAATTTATTAATTCAGTTTAACTGAGTTAAAGTTAGTTAAACTAGTTCCAACTGATGGAGGAACTAGTAGGAGGTCTAGAAGTGGGTTGCTTCATGTGTTCAACCAGTTAATTAATAATTCAGTCATAAATAACTCATGCATGTCAGATCTCATAGTTGCCCTGTTGAGATTGGATTCAAAGGCAGTGTACTATCGGTGGTATAACTATCTGAATTGTACATATGGTGCACGCAACCAAAGGAAGAGCCTAAAGGAACTGCACAATCCAATGGAGGAAATTTTATATTAAATAAGGGCCTAATTGTTCATTGAACAACGCACGGAAATAGGGACTTGGGTAAGTAGAAAATTGGTTAAGTATTGGCCTAGGCTTGTTTAGCAAACAGTGGCACAGATAGAGATAGTGCTCATGTTGCCTGAGCTTGAGGAAAGAATTGTAATCTTCTCATATTTTCTAACTAATGCAATATACAAATAGCAAGGGTTTTCAGTTGTGGCTTTCCCCAAGAAATCATTGTGTAATATGTTGATTGAATTATTTCTCTTGTATGTTTCGTGATTTCACGATCATCTAATTGTTTTCGCTTATGAGTAGAGTAGATTCAAGTCTATTGTTTTAGTAAATTACAATTAGCAATTTGAATCTACAAGGAATTTTTACATCGATTGGATATAACAATTGTCTATGCAATTGGAATCAAACAAAGACATTTATTTATTAATGTAGACAATGGTTTGACATTAAAAGTTTCATTCCATAAACAAAATTGAGAAAAGAAAAGAAAAAAAAAGAAGCATTTTACTAAATTTCATAGATTTCCTCCAAACATTGTAATGGATGATTGCTCAAAAATACTAGGTGAGGGAGAGATGAAGCGAAATTTATTGTTGAAGCGAGACCGATCACAAAGAAGCAATGGGAAAATCTCAACCTATATTTGATGAACCTATAAAAATTGCAATGATGTAGGTGGAGCGAGAGAATGTGAATAGACAACGTTTAAGAATGAAATGAAAGAGACAACGATTCCAAAGGGTAAGACAAGTGGACAAAGTGTATGCTAATTGAATCAATGGTCAGATATATCAAATGGTCTTTTAAATTTTTAATCTATGATTAAAGAAGTAAGAAGATATTGAAATCAATCTCAACTATTTATGGTGTTGTATAACAAAGAATATTCCATCAAAATGAAATCAAGACTATACACCATTTTTCCATAACAAAATAAAAAATCTGCGAGCCTTGTTATGAAATAGATATGCCTATTGGTGTAGTAAAAAAATTAATGTAGAAATGAAGTAAATAAACAAAAATTAACCAAATAATCAATGTGAAGCATTTAAATTATAAATAACATCTTATATACTGGATATTCATACCTATATAAGATTGGAATTGTGTCTATACTATTTCAACGTTATTTATATAGTAACATTACTGATCAATTTGGTTCATTTTCTGTTAATAATTAAACCAATTTCAATATTTTTTAATTTAAAATATTTATTTTTCTTATTTCATAATTTATTTAAATATAATTAAACTTTTCAAAACATGTATTTTTTTTGTATTTTTTATTTTATTTTATACAATTAGATCTTTTTTTAAATTTTGAGATTATTTCCAAGTTCCTAAAATTTTCCAATTTTTATTTATATTTGTCTCGATATTATAATTCCCAAATGAAAGTTTGATTGTATCGAGAGGTGATCTAACTACCCAATATAGTAGAATGTTGTTAATATTTAACATTTTGACCTCAATCAAAATAAAATAAAAAATAATATTAAAATAAATATTTAATAATTAATAATTAGAGTTATCAATAAAAACATTAATTATAATTATAATTCATAATTAAACCATTCTAGATTCATCTTAACTTTGCATCAACCAAGTGCGGAGATGGGTCAAATATCCTGAGATGTAAACCTCCTTTAAAGTGAAAAGAGATTTAATCCTTCTCTGTACTTGATAGATCTAGGGTTAAGATGGATCTAAGCTGGTGTATTTCATGTGCGGTTCCTTGTCTACCTTTATTTGATTTCTCTTTCCTTTGTGAGGTAGCCAGATATGGGACCAATCCATAGCGAAATATCCATGTAACTTCTACTAATCTCTGCTCAACGACATGTCACATGCCTCAAATATATCAACCAATATTATATCGATTACTTGGTGTACCCTCGGGTTGAAGGTAATATAATCAACACTTCCCTAAGTTCACTAATAACTTTAACTTTAACATTGTCCAATTTTAGAAGATATGTATGTAGGTTAACTTGATAATGCAATATAAATCAAAGCAGAATATTGTAACCTACTTCTACTATCAATTTGTGGAAGCTTAAAGATCAAGCTGAACAATATAACCAGAATAAGAATAATCAATGCACAATACACATGAAAATACTTTGGGGAAAGCCTCAACTAAAAACCACACACTATTATATTATCATACAGGTGGAAATACATAGGAATTATACAAAGCCTTAGCTCTCACAGCTAGCCAGCTCTCAGTACAATCCTCACATATGCTCACAAGAAAACTTGGCTTCTCTCAAGCCTTCCTCTCTACCCTCCAAGCTCCTATTTCCTTGTGTTGTTCCTTGTGGATGATTCTCCTATTACCAAGTGGATGATCTCCTACCCAATGGATGATCTTCCTTTTAAAACTATGCAATCCTCAAGGCTTAAATCCTTGACTGCTTGCATGAGTTTTCTCTTTGAGAAAACACATGCAACTGATAGTACATTTTCCTTGACTTTAATCTCAGCTGGGTCTTTCTTAGAATAGACATGCATGAGTTTCTGATGATGGAATCTTCAGTTAACTAGAGTAGCACTAGTTGGATGCATGCATGCATCAACTGACTGTTAACTCTCTATTAGTTCCTCAAACAATTTGGAACTAATTTAACTGGACTTAACTCAGTAAACTGAGTTAACTGATTACAACTCAAATATAACTCAATCTTATCTCCTTAATTTAAGGGATAACTCTTACATGACTTCAGAAAGACTTCTAACTTGAATTTCTTCAACTAATTAATTCAAAATGAATTAATTAATTATTTCCAAGTAGTTGTTAAGACTAGATTCGATTTTGATTCACAATTTGATTCAAGGACAAATAAATTGGAATATTCTTGTTGCCACATTTCAACACTCCCTCTCAATAAGAAAGGGATTATCTGCCACCCCGATCCTGTCTCTATGGAACTCGAATTTACACTTTGACAATGCCTTTGTCAAAATGTCAGCATCTTGCTCCTCTGTCAAAATATACTGCAGAAGCATGATCCTCCTCACTTCACACTCTTTGAGATGATGATATCGGATGTCGATGTGCTTGGACCTATCATGAAATACTGGATTATCAAAGAGTTTGATACAACTCTGATTATCACAATAGATCACAGTTAGCTCCATCCTCTGATAAAACAAACCAACTAGGATTTTCCGCATCGAGATGGCCTCACATGTTGCCTGACTTGCAGTCATTTATTCTGCCTCTGCCGAGCTGAGTGCAACCAACATCTATTTCTTGTTGTACCAAGAAACTGTCGCTGACCCAAGGTTGAAAATCCCTCCTGATGTGCTCTTCTTATCTAATGGACTCCCTGCCCAATCTGCATCGGTGAAGCTTTGTAGCTTCACTCCCTCTGCCTGTTTGTACCATAATCCATACTGATATGTTCCTATGAGGTATATCAATACTTTCTTTGTTGCCTTCCAAAACATCTTGGCAGGCTAAACCATCGCTTAACACAGTTGGTTCACCACATAGCACAAATCTGGTCATGTGTTCTCTAAGTACATCAGTGAACCCACAAGCTACCTATACACAATGGCTTCCGCTACTTCTCCTGAAGTACCATCCTCCTTCCTCCAGTTACTTGCTAGATGAGTTTGTATGGGCTTGCACTTCTCCATGTGGAATCTCCTGAGTATCTCATTGGCATACTTGCACCGAAACACAAACAACTCCCCATCCTTCTGCCACACTTCAATGCCAAGGAAGTAATGCATGAGACCCATGTCTTTCATCTCGAATTCTCTTGCAAGGTCCTCCTTGCAGGACATGATCAATTGATCGTCACCAGTCAATATGAGATCATCAACATAAAGTACAATGATCAATAGCTTACCTTTCACCATGATGTGGTACAAGTTCGCATCTGCTTCACTCTTTGTGAAGCCCAACCCAGTGAAGTAGTTGTCTATCCTGGTGTACTAAGCACGAGGTGCTTGCTTTAGCCCGTACAATGCTCTCTTGAGTCGACACACATGTGACTCATGATCGAAGGTCTCAAAACCTTACAACTGCTCTATGTACGCCTCTTCCTCAATCTAGCCATTGAGGAATGCAGTCTTTGCATCCATCTGATAGATCTTCCAACCCATCTGTGTTGATAGTGCCAACATAGATCTGATAGATGAGTACCTTGTGACAGGAGCAAAAGTATCATCATATTCAATCCCCTCGACCTGTGAAAAGCCATGGGAAATAAATCTTGCCATATGCTTCTCCACACTGCCACTAGCAACTTTCTTTACCTTGTAAAGCCAATGGGAACTCACAACTGACTTGTTCTGCAGTCTCGGAACCATGTCCCAAACAATGTTATGAACTATGGAGTCATACTCCTCCACCATAGCATCAACCCAAATCAGTTGTTTTATTGCTTCCTCAAAGGAATATGGCTCGGTCTCAACACATTCCCCAGCAAGGGCCATGTATCCAGTGTACCTCTCAGGTGACCTCCTCTGTCTGCACTGAGAAGATGGTGCTCCCACATTCTCTCTCGCATCCTCCAACAATATGTCAGCTTCTCTTGTGTGCTTCTATCCATCTCCAAAAGAATCTGCTTGAGCGGATGTCTCCACTCCTGGAATCTCTGCATGTGGCTTCTCCGCATTAGTCTGAGGCTCCTCCTCCTTAGGAACCAACAATTCCTTCACAGCCTGTAGTTGGAGCTCCCTCTCAAGTGAAACTCACATGGCCTTCTGCTCATCAAACTTGAGATCTTTGTGAACCACTGTCCTCCGACTGGTAGGCAAGTACACTCAATAGTTGTGTGGTGTATCAGTGTACCCCACAAGTATCCCCAACTCTGTTGTCGGCTCAAGATTCTTCTGTGCATCCTTTGTCACATGGATCATTGCCTTGCTACGGGGGCCCACAGTATTCAATAGCAGGAGGATCAATCTCAGTTAGATACTAAGAAGTGTAGAGCAGAGTTGACAATAGAGCAGGAAGCTCAGTAGCAGAGTCAGCAACAACACAATTTTCCTAGTAGACAGTTGCAGATTGATTCAATGATTATTTATTTATTTATTTTTGGATGCTTTTCAGTTGCAGATCTTTCAGTAGCAACAACAATAGTGAGAAGTGTTGCATGAAATACATTTCAAAGGTTTTGGATCGAGGTAGATGTGAATCCCTTTATCCCTAAGAGGGAGTGTTGAAAATGCAACAAGAAATTCCTAAATTTAATTTTCCCATGAATTAAATTAGGAGAAAAATTGAAATTTCACATCACAAGACAACTTGAATGCGTTAATTAAATTGTTATCACTCAATTAGCTTAGTTAATTCAAGTTGAGGGTCTAACTTGAGTCATGTAGAGTGTCTCCTACTTTATAGGAGCCCCGGTCGAGTTTATTTTGAGTAGTAATTTATTAATTAAGTTTAATTGAGTTAAAGTCAGTTAAACTAGTTCCAACTGATGGAGGAACTAGTAGGAGGTCTAAAAGTGGGTTGCTTCATTTGTTCGACCAGTTAATTGATAATTCAGTCATAAATAACTCATGCATGTCAGATCTCATAGTTACCCTGGTGAGATTGGATTCAAGGGCAGTGTACTATTAGTTGTATAATTATCTAAATTGTACAGATGGTGCATGCAGCCAGAAGAAGAGCCAAAAGGAACTGCACAATCCATTGGAGGAAATTTTATATTAAATAAGGGCCTAATTGTTCATTGAACAGCGCACAGAAATAGGGACTTAGGTAAGTAGAAAATTGGTTAAGTATTGGCCTAGGATTGTTTAGCAAACAGTGAGATAGATAGAGATAGTGTTGAGGTTTCCTGGGCTTCAGCAAAGAATTGTAATCTTCTCATATTTTCTGACTAATGCAATATACAAATAGCAGGGGTTTTCAGCTGTGGCTTTCCCCAAGAAATCATTTTGTAATGTGTTGATTGAATTCTTTCTCTTGTATGTTTCGTGATTTCGCGATCATTTAATTGTTTTTGCTGATGAGTAGAGTAGATTCAAGTCTATTGTTTTAGTAAATTACAATTAGTAGTTTGAATCTACAAGGAATTTCTACATCGATTGGATATAACAATTTTCTATGCAATTGGAATCAAACAAAGACATTTATTTATTAATGTAGACAATGGTTTAACATTAAAAGTGTCATTCCATAAATAAAATTGAGAAAGGAAAAGAAGCATTTTACTAAATTTCATAGATTTCCTCCAAATGTTGTAATTGATGATTACTCAAAAATTCTATGTGAGGGAAAGATGAAGCGACATTTATTGTTGAAGCGAGACCGATCATAAAGAAGCAATGGGAAAATCTCAACATGTATTTGATCTGCCTCATAAAAATTGCAGTGATGTAGATGGAGCGAGAGAATGTTAATAGACAACGTTTAAGAATGAAATAAAAGAGACAATGATTCCAAAGGGTGAGACAAATGGACAAATCAATCTCAACTGTTTATAGTGTTATATAACAAAGAATATTCCAATCAAGACATACACCATTTTTTTTCAAAACAAAATAAAAAATTTGCAAGCCTTGTTATGAAATAAATATGCCTATTGGTGTAGTAAAAAAATTAATGTAGAAATGAAGTAAACAAACAAAAATTGACCAAATAATAAATGTGAAGCATTTAAATTATAAATCACATATTATATACTCGATATGCATACCTATGTAAGATTGGAATTGTGTCTCTACTATTTCAACGTTATTTATATAGTAAAGTTAATGATCAATTTGGTTCATTTTCAGTTAATAATTTGACCAATTTCAATATTTTTTTAATTTAAAATATTTATTTTCTTATTCATATTTATTTGAAATATAATTATACTTTTCAAAACATGTAATATTTATTTTATATTTTTATTTTATTTTATACAATTAAATATTCTTTAAATTTTGAGATTATTTCCAATTCTTAATAATTTTCAATCTTTTATTTTATATTTGTCTCAATATATAATCCAAATGAAAGTAAAGAGGCGGTCTATAACCCAATATACTAGAAAGTTAAAGTTTAACATTTTGACTCAATCAAATAAAATAAAAATAATATTAAAATAAATAATTAATAATTAGAATTATCAATAAAACATTAATTATAATTATAACTCATAATTAAACCATCCTATATTCATCTTAACTTCGCATCAACCAAGTGTGGAGATGGATCAAATATCTTGAGATGTAAACCTCCTTTAAAGTGAAAAGAGATTTAATCTTTCTGTGTACTTGATAGATCCAAGGTTAAGATGGATCTAAGTTGATGTATTTCATGTGCAGTTCCTTGTCTACCTTTATTTGATTTCTCTTTCCTTTGTGAGGTAGCCAGAGATGGGACCAATCCATAGTGAAATATCCATGTAACTTCTACCAATCTCTGCTCAACGACATGTCACATGCCTCAAGTATATCAACCAATATTATATCGATCACTTGGTGTACCCTAGGGTTGAAGATAATATAATCAACACTTCCCTTAGTTCACTAATAACTTTAACTTCAACATCGTCCAACTGTAGAAAATTTTTATGTAGGTTAACCCGATAATGCAATATAAATCAAAGCAGAATATTATAACCTACTTCTACTATCAATTTGCGGAAGCTTAAAGATCGAGCTGAACAATATAACCAGAAGAAGAAGAATCAATGCACAATACACATGAAAATACTTTGGGGAAAGCCTCGGCTAAAATCCCTACACTATTGTATTATCATACAGGTGGAAATACATAGGAATTATACAAAGCCTTAGCTCTCACAGCTAGCCAGCTCTCAGTACAATCCTCATAGATGCTCACAGGCAAGCTTGGCTTCTCTCAAGCCTTCCTCTCTGCCCTCCAAGCTCCTATTTCCTTGTGTTGTTCCTTGTGGATGATTCTCATGTTACCAAGTGGATGATCTCCTACCCAATGGATGATCTTCCTTTCAAAACTGCGCAATCCTCAAGGATTAAATCCTTGACTACATGCATGAGTTTTCTCTTTGAGAAAACACATGCAACTGATAGTACATTTTCCTTGACTTTAATCTCAGCTAGGTCTTTCTCAGGATAGACATGCATGAGTTTCTGATGATGGAATCTTCAGTTAACTAGAGTAGCACTAGTTGGATGCATGCATGCATCAACTGACTGTTAACTCTCTATTAGTTCCTCAAACAGTTTGGAACTAATAATTTAACTAGACTTAACTCAATAAACTGAGTTAACTAATTACAACTCAAATATAACTCAATCTTATCTCCTTAATTTAAGGGATAACTCTTGCATAACTTCAGAAATACTTCTAACTTGAATTTCTCCAACTAATTAATTCAAAATGAATTAATTAATTATTTCCAAGTAGCTGTTAAGACTAAATTCGATTTTGATTCACAATTTAATTCAAGGACAAATTAAATTGGAATATTCTTTTTACCAAATTTCAACACTCCCTCTCAACAAGAAAGGAATTATCTGCCACCTCGATCCTGTCTCTATAGAACTCGAATTTACACTTTGACAATGCTTTTGTCAAAATGTTAACATCTTGCTCCTTTGTCGAAATATATTGCAGCAACATGATCCTCCTTGCTACACAGTCTTTGAGATGATGATACCAGATGTTGATGTGCTTGGACCTATCATGAAATACTGGATTCTTAGAGAGTGTGATACAACTCTGATTATCACAATAGATCATAGTTGGATCCATCCTCTGATCAAGCAAACCAAATAGGATTTTCCGCATCCAGATGGCCTCACATGTTGCCTGACTTGCAGCCATGTATTCTGCCTCTGTCGAGCTGAGTGCAACCGACCTCTGTTTCCTGCTGTACGAAGAAACTATCATTGACCCAAGGTTGAAAATATCTCCTGATGTGCTCTTCCAATCTGATGGACTCCCTACCCAATTTGCGTCAATGAAGCCCTGTAGCTTCACTCCCTCTATCCGTTTGTACCATAATCCATACTGATATCTGCCTCTGAGGTATCTCAATACATGATTTTTCACCTTCCAAAACATCTTGGTAGGATGAACCATCGCTTGACTCAGCTGGTTCACCGCATAGCACAAATCTGGTCATGTGTTCACTAAGTACATCAATGAACCCATAAGCTACCTATACATAGTAGCTTCCACTACATCTCCTGAAGTAGAATCACCCTTCCTCTAGTTACTTGCTAGAGGAGGCTGCATGGGCTTGCACCTCTCCATGTGGAATCTCCTGAGTATCTCGTTGGCATACTTGCCCTTAGACACAAACAACTCCCCATCCTTCTGCCACACTTCCATGCCAAGGAAGTAATGCATGAGACCCATGTCTTTCATCTCGAATTATCTTGCAGGGTCCTCCTTGCAAGACATGATTAATTGATCATCACCAATCAATATGAGATCATCAACATAAATTACAATGATCAACATCTTACCTTTCACCATGATGTGGTACAGGTTTGCACCCGCTTCACTCTTTGTGAAGCCTAGCCCGGTGAAGTAGTTGTCTATCCTAGTGTACCAAGGAAGAGGTGCTTTCTTCAGCCTGTACAACGCTCTTGAGTCGACACACATGCAACTCACGATCAAAGGTCTCAAAACCTTCTAGCTGCTCTATGTACACCTCTTCCTCAATATGGCCATTGAGGAATGCAATCTTCACATCCATTTGATAGATATTCTAACCCATCTGTGTTGATAGTGCCAACATAGATCTTATAGATGAGTACCTTGCGATAGGAGAAAAAGTCTCATCATATTCAATCCCCTCGACTTGTGAAAAGCCACGGGCAACAAATCTTGCCTTATGCTTCTCCACACTACCATCAACAAATTGCTTTACCTTGTAAAGTTAATGGAACTCACAACTAACTTGTTCTCCGGTCTCAGAACCACATCCCAAACACTATTACGAACTATGGAGTCATACTCCTCCACCATAGCATCAACGCAAATTGGTTGTTGCACTACTTCCTCAAAGGAAGATGGCTCAGTCTCAACACATTCCTCAGCAAGGGCCATGTATCCAGTGTACCTCTCAGTTGACCTCCTCTGTCTGCACTGAGAAGATGGTGCTCCCACATTCTCTCTCACATCCTCCAATAATCTATCATCTTCTCTTGTGCGCTTCCATCCAAGAGAATGTGAATAGACAACGTTTAAGAATGAAATGAAAGAGACAACGATTCCAAAGGGTAAGACAAGTGGACAAGTGGTAAGCTAATTGAATCAATGGTCAGATATATCAAATTGTCTTTTAAATTTTTAATTTATGATTAAAGAAGTAACGTAAAAGAGGAAGATATTGAAACCAATCTCAACTGTTTATGGTGTTATATAACAAAAGAATATTCCATCAAAATGTAATCAAGACTATACACCATTTTTTTCAGAACAAAATAAAAAATCTGCAAGCCTTGTTAAGAAATAGATATGCCTATTGGTGTAGTAAAAAAATTAATGTAGAAATGAAGTAAATAAACAAAAATTAACCAAATAATCAATGTGAAACATTTAAATTATAAATAACATCTTATATACCAGATATTCATACCTATATAAGATTGGAATTGTGTCTATATTATTTCAATGTTATTTATATAGTAACGTTACTGATCAATTTGGTTCATT
>APFE030293518.1:69283-84732 GCA_000404065.3 Pinus taeda | reverse complement strand
GACTCTGATCACACCGCTGTGATCCAAAAAATAGAAGTCCATCTATTTTTTCCCAACATGACCAATCATCCATAAACAACATCCTACAACTCATAGACCATGATCCATATGTCTAAAAATAGACATAGTTTAAAAATAGACTTTGTGCCAAAACTTGCCTGCGGGACCACTTAGTGAAGGCGACTCCTTTCCACTAAGCTCCATCATCTTGTTGCATTCTCAACAAGCATTTCTTGTTGCACACTTTTCAACATTCTCTTTGAGAAAACACATGCAACTGATACTACATTGTCCTTGACTTTAATCTCAGTTGGGTCTTTCTCATAATAGACATGCATGAGTTTTTTATGATGGAATCTTCAGTTAACTAGAGTAGCACTAGTTGGATGCATGCATGCATCAACTGACTGTTAACTCTCTATTAGTTCCTCAAACAATTTGGAACTAATTTAACTCGACTTAACTGAGTAAATTGAGTTAACTGATTACAACTCAAATATAACTCAATCTTATCTCCTTAATTTAAGGGATAACTCTTGCATGACTTCAGAAAGACTTCTAACTTGAATTTCTCCAACTAATTAATTCAAAATGAATTACTTAATTATTTCCAAGTAGTTGTTAAGACTAGATTCGATTTTGATTCATAATTTGATTCAAGGACAAATAAATTGGAATATTCTTGTTTCCACATTTCAACACTCCCTCTCTATAAGAAAGGGATTATCTGCCAACCCGATCCTGTCTCTATGGAACTCGAATTTACACTTTGACAATGCCTTTGTCAAAATGTCAACATCTTGCTCCTCTGTCAAAAGATACTGCAGAAACATGATCCTCCTCACTACACACTCTTTGAGATGATGATATCGGATGTTGACGTGCTTTGACCTATCATGAAATACTGGATTATCATAGAGTATGATACAACTCTGGTGATCTCTCTGATCAAACAAACCAACTAGGATTTTTTGCATCCAGATGGCCTCACATGTTGCCTGACTTGCAGCCATGTACTCTGCCTCTGTGAGCTGAGTGCAACCGACCTCTATTTCTTGTTGTACCAAGAAATTGCCGCTGACCCAAGGTTGAAAATTCATCCTAATGTGCTCTTCTTATCTGATGGACTCCCTGCCCAATCTGCATCAGTGAAGCCCTGTAGCTTCACTCCCTCTATCTGTCTATACCATAATCCATACTGATATGTGCCTCTAAGGTATCTCAATACATGCTTTTCCGCCTTCCAAAACATCTTGGCAGGCTGAACCATCGCTTGGCACAGTTGGTTCACCACATAACACAAATCTGGTCATGTGTTCACTAAGTACATCAATGAACCCACAAGCTACCTATACACAGTAGCTTCCGCTACTTCTCCTGAAGTACCATCCTCCTTCCTCCAATTACTTGCTAGATGATTTTGTATGGGCTTTCACTTCTCCATGTGGAATCTCTTGAGTATCTCATTGGCATACTTGCACTGAGCCACAAACAACTCCCCATCCTTCTGCCACACTTCCATGCCAAGGAAGTAATGCATGAGACCCATGTCTTTCATCTCGAATTCTCTTGCAAGGTCCTCCTTGCAAGACATGATCAATTGATCATCACCATTCAATATGAGATCATCAACATAAAGTACAATGATCAACAGCTTACCTTTCACCATGATGTGGTACAGGTTCGCATCCGCTTCACTCTTTGTGAAACCCAACCTGGTGAAGTAGTTGTCTATCCTGGTGTACCAAGAATGAGGTGCTTGCTTCATCCCGTACAACGCTCTCTTGAGTCGACACACATGTGACTCACGATCGAAGGTCTCAAAACCTTACAGCTGCTCTATGTGCGCCTCTTCCTCAATCTGGTCATTGAGGAATGCAGTCTTCGCATCCATCTGATAGATCTTCCAACCCATCTGTGTTGATAGTGCCAACATAGATCTGATAGATGAGTACCTTGCAACAGGAGCAAAAGTATCATCATATTCAATCCCCTCGACCTGTGAAAATCCATGGGCAATAAATCTTGCCTTATGCTTCTCCACACTACCACCAGCAGCTTGCTTTACCTTATAAAGCCAATGGCAACTTGCAACTAGCTTGTTCTCCGGTCTCGGAACCACGTCCCAAACAATGTTATGAACTATGGAGTCATACTCCTCCACCATAGCATCAACCCAAATCGGCTACTGTACTACTTCCTCAAAGGAAGATGGCTCAGTCTCAACACATTCCCCAGCAAGGGCCATGTATCCAGTGTACCTCTCAGGTGACCTCCTCTGTCTGCACTGAGAAGATGGTGCTCCCACATTCTCTCTTGCATCCTCCAACAATATGTCAGCTTCTCTTGTGTGCTTATGTCCATCTCCAGAAGAATCTGCTTGAGTGGATGTCTCCACTCCTGGAACTTCTGCATGTGGTTGCTCTGCATTAGTCTGAGGCTCCTCCTCCTTAGGAACCAACAGTTCCTTCACATCCTGTAGTTGGAGCTCCCTCTCAAGTGAAACTCACATGGCCTTCTGCTCATCAAACTTGAGATCTTTATGAACCACTGTCCTCCGACTGGTAGGCAAGTACACTCAATAGTTGTGAGGTGTATCAGTGTACCCCACAAGTATCCCCAACTCTGTTGTCGGCTCAAGATTCTTCCGTGCATCCTTTGTCACATGGATCATTGCCTTGCTACAGGGGCCCACAGTATTCAATAGCAGGAGGATCAATCTCAGTTAGATACTGAGCAGTGCAGAGCAGAGTTGACAATAGAGCAGGAGGCTCAGTAGCAGAGTCAGCAGCAACAAAACGTTCCTAGTAGACAATTGCAGATTGATTCAGTGATTATTTATTTATTTATTTTTGGATGCTTTTCAGTTGTAGATGTTGCAGTAGCAACAACAATAGTGATAAGTGTTGCATGAAATACATTTCAAAGGTATTGGATCGAGGTAGATGTGAATCCCTTTATCCCTAAGAGGGAGTGTTGAAAATGAAACAAGAAATTCCTAAATTTAATTTTCCCATGAATTAAATTAGGAGAAAAATCGAAATTCCACATCACAAGACAACTTGAATGCGTTAATTGAATTGTTATCACTCAATTAGCTTAGTTAATTCGATTTGAGGGTCTAACTTGAGTCATGTAGAGTGTCTCCTACTTTATAGGAGCCCTGGTTGAGTTTATTTTGAGTAGTAATTTATTAATTCAGTTTAACTGAGTTAAAGTCAGTTAAACTAGTTCCAACTGATGGAGGAACTAGTAGGAGGTCTAAAAGTGTGTTGCTATGTGTTCGACCAGTTAACTGTTAATTCAGTCATAAATAACGCATGCATGTCAGATCTCATAGTTACCCTGATGAGATTGGATTCAAGGGCGGTGTACTATTAGTTGTATAATTATCTGAATTGTACAGATGGTGCATGCAGCTAGAGGAAGAGCCAAAAGGAACTACACAATCCATTGGAGGAAATTTTATATTAAATAAGGGCCTAATTGTTCATTGAACAGCGAATGGAAATAGGGACTTGGGTAAGTAGAAAATTGGTTAAGTATTGGCCTAGGCTTGTTTAGCAAACAATGAGACAGATGGAGATAGTGTTGAGGTTTCCTGGGCTTCAGCAAAGAATTGTAATCTTCTCATATTTTCTGACTAATGCAATATAAAAATAGCAGGGGTTTTCAGTTGTGGCTTTCCCCAAGAAATCATTTTGTAATGTGTTGATTGAATTCTTTCTCTTGTATGTTTCGTGATTTCGCGATCATTTAATTGTTTTTGCTGATGAGTAGAGTAGATTCAAGTCTATTGTTTTAGTAAATTACAATTAGTAGTTTGAATCTACAAGGAATTTCTACATCGATTGGATATAACAATTGTCTATGCAATTGGAATCAAACAAAGACATTTATTTATCAATGTAGACAATGGTTTGACATTAAAAGTGTCATTCCATAAATAAAATTGAGAAAGGAAAAGAAGCATTTTACTAAATTTCATATATTTCCTCCAAACGTTGTAATTGATGATTACTCAAAAATTCTAGGTGAGGGAGAGATGAAGCGACATTTATTATTGAAGCGAGACCGATCACAAAGAAGCAATGGGAAAATCTCAACCTGTATTTGATCTGCCTCATAAAAATTGCAGTGATGTAGATGGAGTGAGAGAATGTGAATAGACAACGTTTAAGAATGAAATGAAAGAGACAATGATTCCAAAGGGTGAGACAAGTGGACAAAGTGTATGCTAATTGAATTGATCGTCAGATATATTAAATTGTCTTTTAAATTTAAATTTATGATTAAAGAAGTAACGTAAAATTGGAAGATATTGAAATCAATCTCAACTGTTTATGGTGTTATATAACAAAGAATATTCCATCAAAATGAAATCAAGACATACACCATTTTTTTTCAAAGAAAAATAAAAAATCTGCAAGCCTTGTTATGAAATAAATATGCCTATTGGTGTAGTAAAAAAATTAATGTAGAAACGAAATAAACAAACAAAAATTGACCAAATAATAAATTTGAAGCATTTAAATTATAAATCACATATTATATACTAGATATGCATACCTATGTAAGATTGGAATTGTGTCTATACTATTTCAACGTTATTCATATAGTAAAGTTAATGATCAATTTGGTTCATTTTCAGTTAATAATTTGACCAATTTCAATATTTTTTTAATTTAAAATATTTATTTTTCTTTTTATTTCATATTTATTTGATATAATTATACTTTTTCAAAACATGTATTATTTATTTTGTATTTTTTTATTTTATTTTATACAATTAAATATTTCTTTAAATTTTTGAGATTGTTTCCAAGTTCTTAATAAATTTTCTATCTTTTATTTATTTTTGTCTCAATATTATACTCCAAATGAAAGTTTGATTGTACAAGAGGTGATTACACCCATATACTAGAAATGTTTGTTTAACATTTTTTGAGTACTCAAGAATAAAAATAAAAATAATATTAAAATAATTAATTATTATTTAGAATTATAATAAAACATTAATTATAATTATAACTCATAATTAAACCATCCTATATTCATCTTAATTTCGCATCAACCAAGTGTGGAGATGGATCAAATCTCTTGAGATGTAAACCTCCTTTAAAGTGAAAAGATATTTAATCCTTCTCTGTACTTGATAGATCCAAGGTTAAGATGGATCTAAGCTGGTGTATTTCATGTGCGGTTCCTTGTCTACCTTTATATGATTTCTCTTTCCTTTGTGAGGTAGCCAGAGATGGGACCAATCCATAGTGAAATATCCATGTAACTTCTACCAATCTCTGCTCAACAACATGTCACATGCCTCAAGTATATCAACCAATATTATATCAATCACTTGGTGTACCCTGGGGTTGAAGATAATATAATCAACACTTCCCTTAGTTCACTAATAACTTTAACTTCAACATCGTCCAACTGTAGAAAATTTGTATGTAGGTTAACCCGATAATGCAATATAAATCAAAGCAGAATATTATAACCTACTTCTACTATCAATTTGCGGAAGCTTAAAGATCGAGCTGAACAATATAACCAGAAGAAGAAGAATGAATTCACAATACACATGAAAATACTGTGGGGAAAGCCTCAGCTAAAATCCCTGCACTATTGTATTATCATACAGGTGGAAATACATAGGAATTATACAAAGCCTTAGCTCTCACAGCTAGCCAGCTCTCAGTACAATCCTCATAGATGCTCACATGCAAACTTGGCTTCTCTCAACCCTTCCTCTCTACCCTCCAAGCTCCTATTTCCTTGTGTTTTTCCTTGTGGATGATCCTCCTGTTACCAAGTGGATGATCTCCTACCCAATGGATGATCTTCCTTTCAAAACTGTGCAATCCTTAAGGCTTAAATCCTTGACTACATGCATGAGTTTTCTCTTTGAGAAGACACATGCAACTGATAGTACATTGCCCTTGACTTTAATCTAAGCTGGGTCTTTCTCAAAATAGACATGCATGAGTTTCTGATCATGGAATCTTCAGTTAACTGGAGCAGCACTAGTTGGATGCATGCATGCATCAACTGACTGTTAACTCTCTATTAGTTCCTCAAATAGTTTGGAACTAATTTAACTAGACTTAACTCAGTAAACTGAGTTAACTAATTACAACTCAAATATAACTCAATCTTATCTCCTTAATTTAAGGGATAACTCTTGCATAACTTCAGAAAGACTTCTAACTTGAATTTCTCCAACTAATTAATTCAAAATGAATTAATTAATTATCTCCAAGTAGTTGTTAAGACTAAATTCGATTTTGATTCACAATTTAATTCAAGGACAAATTAAATTGGAATATTCTTTTTACCACATTTCAACACTCTCTCTCAACAAGAAAGGAATTATCTGCCACCTCGATCCTGTCTCTATAGAACTCGAAATTACACTTTGACAATGCTTTTGTCAAAATGTTAACATCTTGCTCCTCTGTCGAAATATATTGCAGCAACATGATCCTCCTCGCTACACAGTCTCTGAGATTATGATACCAGATGTCGATGTGCTTGGACCTATCATGGAATATGGATTCTCAAAGAGTTTGATACAACTTTGATTATCACAATAGATCATAGTTGGATCCATCCTCTGATCAAGCAAACCAACTAGGATTTTCCGCATCCAGATGGCCTCACATGTTGCCTGACTTGCAGCCATGTATTCTGCCTCTGCCGAGCTGAGTGCCACTGACCTCTATTTCCTGTTGTACCAAGAAACTATCATTGACCCAAGGTTGAAAATCTCTCCTGATGTGCTCTTCCAATCTAATGGACTCCCTACCCAATTTGCATCAATGAAGCCCTGTAGCTTCACTCCCTCTATCCATTTGTACCATAATCCATACTGATATGTGCCTCTGAGGTATCTCAATACATGCTTTTTCACCTTCCAAAACATCTTGGTAGGATGAACCATCGCTTGACTCAGTTGGTTCACCGCATAGCACAAATCTGGTCATGTGTTCACTAAGTACATCAATGAACCCATAAGCTACCTATACACAGTAGCTTCCACTACTTCTCCTGAAGTAGAATCATCCTTCCTCCAGTTACCTACTAGAGGAGTCTGCATGGGCTTGCACCTCTCCATGTGGTTGGCATACTTGCCCTGAGACACAAACAACTCCCCATCCTTCTGCCACACTTCCATGCCAAGGAAGTAATGCATGAGACCCATGTCTTTCATCTCGAATTATCTTGCAGGGTCCTCCTTGCAAGACATGATCAATTGATCATCACCAGTCAATATGAGATCATCAACATAAAGTACAATGATCAACAGCCTACCTTTCACCATGATGTGGTACAGGTTCGCATCCGCTTCACTCTTTGTGAAGCCCAGCCCGGTGAAGACGTTGTTTATCCTGTGTACCAAGCAAGAGGTGTTTTCTTCAACCCGTACAACGCTCTTGAGAAGACACACATGCGACTCACGATCGAAGGTCTCAAAACCTTCCAACTGCTCTATGTACACCTCTTCCTCAATATGGCCATTGAGGAATGCAGTCTTCACATCCCTCTGATAGATCTTCTAACCCATCTGTGTTGATAGTGCCAACATAGAGCTGATAGATGAGTACCTTGTGACAGGAGAAAAATTCTCATCATATTCAATCCCCTCAACCTGTGAAAAGCCACGGGCAACAAATCTTGCTTTATGCTTCTCCACTTTACCATCAACATCTTGCTTTACTGATGCAGGGTGCCCCGCATAAACCAGGATCTTTATACACTATGCATTTAAGAATGCATTTCCTCCATTTCCCCAATAAACTAAATCTGGCAATCTCAACTTTTCCAATCAGAATCTCATAGGATTTATAAATCTAATCCATAATCAAGTTCTTTCGACATTCAAACTCCATTAAAGTACCTCTGCCCCCACATTATAACTTGCCTTGAATCGAATCCTTGTATTCAGTCTCGAACCTGTACCTTCACGCACCATCCATACAATTACAGCGTTATGCTATTTTCATTGTACAATTTACTCATATGCTATCAATACAACAAGATTCATGCATTTTCTACTTACCATTTACTACTTGCCCATTACCTCTCAACAACCATATGGTTATTAAAAGCCCCTCAACGCTCACAGGCCCACGACCATGTATCCGTATTATTCCAACCTCAACCATTACCCAATAATTGTGGATGCGCATTTCTTGGAGGAAAACTCCAAAACTCAAACCCATTTAACTCATCTTTCAGGCGAGCAATTTCGCTGGACCAATATATTCATGGATATTTTCCAATATAACAACAACGCCCTGCACTGATACGCCTTGGAAATCCACCTCTCCGCCGCAGACAGGCTATGGTTCGAACCAGCCATCAACACTAAAATACAAACATTTCTACCACGGACATGTGATGAATACACTAACCAATAGAATGCTCCTTCAAGCCAGTCGTTGAGAGGAAACCGTCACAACAAGAATTCACCCACTGTTGCTTCAATCACTGGAGAACACGCTAATCTTCACCCTGTCCTGTATGTTATTGCCAAGATAATTAGATACACAGTTATATATATCTTATTATCACGCATAGCAAATGTGTAAAGGTTCACAACTATCGCCCATTTAACCAGCGCAGCTATCCCATCTTTCACTAGCCAATGAGCATCTAGAATGTGGTCGATGGCGCTTTAATTCTGGCCAATGATGATGTATGTAACGAGAACATCAATGAATTCAATCCCTCGACACATTTGTGCCATTGCTTCCAGCGCTTGCATGGAGGTAATGCTTTTAAACATAACATAAGGATGCTTCACAAAATATACAGATAACCATTCGCTTAATACACAGTCTATTAATTATTGAATGCATGATATATTTTAACAGAAAAACCAATCATTCATTAAAATACCGAGAGAAAGTTTTTTTCATGAGAATTTTGGCATTCCTCCTCTCTCTCTACTCACACTAACTCCATCTCTCTCTCTTGAGAGCTTAGCTGCCTCCTTCTTTATAATAATAATGGATACATACATAAGGAATAGGTCTTCAGACCTTATCTCCCAGGAAAAGCAGGATTTTTTCCTTTTTACCTAATGATTTAAAGCTTGAAGCTTTATTCCCAGATTTTATCCTAATTTTCTCTCATATCCTTTTATTTAGAAAAGAATATTTACATAAACTTTACTTCCTATTTTGTTAAAATAACAAAATACTAAAATTTATCACACCCCCTTTTTATTCTATATTTACAAACGAGGAAGGTCTTGATGCTCCTACATCATTTACCTTGTAAAGCTAATGGAACTCACAACTAACTTGTTCTCCGGTCTCACAACCACATTGCAAAAACTATTACAAACTATGGAGTCATACTCCTCCACCATAGCATCAACCCAAATTGGTTGTTGCACTGCTTCCTCAAAGGAAGATGGCTCGGTCTCAACACATTCCTCAGCAAGGGCCATGTATCCGGTGTACCTCTCAGTTGACCTCCTCTGTCTACACTGAGAAGATGGTGCTCCCACATTCTCTCTCACATCCTCCAATAATTTGTCATCTTCACTTGTGCACTTCCATCCATATCTAGAAGACTCTACTTGAGTGGATGTCTCCACTCATGGAACTTCTGCATGTGGCTGCTCCACATTAGTCTGAGGCTCCTCCTCCTTAGGAACCAACAGTTCCTCCACAGCTTGTAGTTGGAGCTCCCTCTCAAGGGAAACTCACATGGCCTTCTGCTCATCAAATTTGAGATCTCTGCGAACCACTGTCCTCTGACTAGTAGACAAGTACTCCCGATAGTTGTGAGGTGTATCAGTGTACCCCACAAGTATCCCCAACTTTGTTGTTGGCTCAAGCTTCTTTCATGCATCCTTTGTCACATGGAAATATACCAATGAAAAACCTTCCTCTGGTGTCTTCATCCCAAGTATGTGATGTGGGCTTCTATTCTGCAAATAGACTGTTGTGTTGCATGCCTCAGCCCACAAGTGAAGTCTTAGGCCTTGGTCATGCAGCATTGCCCGTGTTTCCCCTACAATAGTTTTGTTCTTCCTCTTTGCCAACCCATTCTGCTGTGGGTTATGAGGTGTTGTCAACTCTCATTTAATTCCTTCCGCTGCACAAAAGTCCTTAAACTCTTGAGAGACATATTCTCCATCATTGTCGCTTCTCAAGGCCTTGATCTTCTTCCCTGACACTTTATAGACCAAAGCTTTGAACTCACAAAACTTTGTGAAAGTTTGGTCCTTCTGCTTGAAACAAATCTAGCATTTATGAGAATAGTCATCAATGAAAATCACAAAATACCTTTGCTTCGATGTGGATTTCGTCGAAAATGGTCCACACACATCAGTATGAACTCGCTCTAAGATAGCCTTTGCTCGACTGTCTCGATCATGAAAGGAAGACTTGGTGTACTTTCCCTAGGTACAACCTTTGCATGTGTCAACTTGCTCAAGTTTACCATTGGGAAGTCCTGTAGATATCTACTACATTATCTTCAAATCCCCATGATGCAAATGGCCCAACCTCCTGTGCCACAACTCGCCAATGTCTTAGCTTTGCACGATTCTACTTTCGTACTCAATGTTGCACAATTATCTACCTCTAGTTTATAGATATTCTTCACCCAAATCCCTATCCTCTTGGTCTAACCCATGGCTATGTGTCTTAGGAATGCCTTTCCTTTACTGAAGGCAACATCGTAGCCTTTGTCCTCCAACATCGCAACTGATACCAACTTCTTCTTCAGTCTAGGCACATACTTCACATATATCAAGGTGAGAGGAGCTCCATGCTCCCTCTGAAAAGCAACTTGCCCACTCATGAAACACTATACCTTCCGTCGCCACCCATCTCCATGCGCATCTTGATGTCTTTCTCCCCCAAGGCACTGAATAACTTTTTATCACCAGTCATGTGGAATGAGGCTCCACTGTCAAGATACCAGACACAACCCATCATCAATGACACCATGCATGTGATGAGAAGAATTCGATTTGGAATGGGAAGCCTTCCCCTTCCCTTTCCTTGCCTTACTTTCTAAGGCCAGATTTTCTTCATCATCATTCTTGGATGAAGAACCATCTCGTGTGCTCATCCTGATCTCCTCCTGCATAAGATCCAACCAAAGATTCTCCCAATACGGAAGTTTCTCCCTTCCATTCACCGAGTCGTGGTAGCTATTCCAACTTTTTAGAAGGCAAAGGAGAGTTAGGCTCACCATATCATCATCGGCAATAGTTATTCCCACACTACCAAGCTCATCTCTACAGGTGGTGAGCTTGTTCAGATATGTGGAAATAGTATCACCCTTCTCCATCTTGATTCTTCGAAGCTTATCCTTGAGAACCAATTTCCTCTAGTCGCTACCATTCTCGTAGAGGTCCTTCAATGTCTTCAAAATTGAAAATGGAGAATCCTTCCCATGGAGAGTCAAGACAATATGGTCTCAAACTCCCTCAAGGATGATCCATCTCGCCTTCACCACACACTTCTTCCACTCAGCCAGCTCTTGTGCATTAGTTGAAGTTGGCTTTGGGATTTCTTGATCAATGAATTCCTTCAAGCCATTGTCTTCTAATACAACCTCCACTTATATTTCCATGTTATGTAATTCAAGCTACCTTCCAAGGCATACTCGAGTCTCAAGCCATAGAACGCCATTGGCCAACCTTGAAGTATGATATGAATTCAATTTGCACCTGCAACCTCGAACTTCAAACTTCGAATTCTCTCCTCAATATACTCTTCGCAACTCCGATACCATGTAGATAATTTCTACAAATCCAGCTCTGATACCATGTAGAAATTCTGATGGTAGGTTAGCCCAATAATGCAATATAAATCAACGTAGAATACTATAACTTGCTTCTACTATCAATTTGTGGAAGCTTAAATATCGAGGTGAATAATATAACCAGAAGAAGAAGAATCAATGCACAGTACACATGAAATACTTTGGGGAAAGCCTTAGCTAAAATCCCCACACTATTGTATTATCATACAGGTGGAAATACATAGAAATGATACAAAGCCCTAGCTCTCACAGCTAGCCAACCCTCAATACAATCCTCACAGATGCTCACAAGAAAACTTGGCTTATCTCAAGCCTTCCTCTCTACCCTCCAAGCTCCTATTTCCTTTCTTTGTTCCTTGTGGATGTGTTGAAGGCTTGAAAAATCAAGGCTCCAACAAGGGGGATAACCACCTAGTCCGGACCTTAGAACAACTCCTTTTCCGTTTGGAATAGTGGCTCCAACTGGGGATGATGGGACCAGTTTCCCAATCTATTTCTAATGTTTGTGCTAACGAGATGACATTTTTCTTTTCTGGTTTTATGGGGCGAATACTTACCCTAAACTTAATCTATCTTCTAACTATCATATGCAATCTATTATAATCAAAGAAAACATCTAACTTTAAAACTATACTGGGAGTAATGGTTTTATATGCGATCTAAAATGATTTCTAAAAGTAATTGATAATAAAGATCATTCAATCATGATAAGAAAAGAATTCATTTAATAATGATTGTTTCGTATAAAAAGTTATCCGAAATTATATGAGAAATATATCACATAAAGGGTCATTCATATATTCATTATAAAGAATAAATCATCATCATACAAAAGTGCAATAATGATAACTATGAATTTAAGCTTTCATACATAAATAACTGGAAATGACTTATTGCTTGATACATAAGTAAAAAATATTAAGATATAGAAGTACCATTTGTAGTACATCCTACTCATGTGCTTCAGCAATATTGATCTACCTTCAAATCACTTAATATCAACTAAGAGTGCAAAAGTGCAATTTCAATAGCAGATGTTAAACTCTAGTAGAAAATAAATCTCGTTCCATTAATTTTACCAAAACCTCCTCAGTGGGGGGACAGAAGTGCACGTTCTGAAGAATGTTTTTGATAAAATTTCTGTACCCTTCTCTAAATGCATGAGAGGGGTTTAAATACTAATCTATGAAACTTAAAAATAGAAATTACAAAATTAGATGAGGAGGTTTAAACGACCTGCCTCGTTTTAGTGAAAATAAACAAAAACAAAAAATAAAACATGTCTATGACTAATCCTGCATCTGGTCCTTGGGATCGCAAATATCCGGCATAGGTCTTAGAAGCGTCGGTTGGCCAACTTCAGCTTTCAATTGTCCTACGAAAACAACAATGATGAGTGCTGGACTATTTTCTCGGTGGTAGTGATTAGGCACTTCAAAGTCACCCATTGGTTGTACGGTTTCACTAGGTATTGCCAGTATGCTTCCCAGTTCAACCTGTTTACTTATCTAATTGCCTCTGCCCTTTCTTTTGCTTCCTATTTCCATACTGCTTGAAGTTTTTGTGCTTTTGGAAGAAAGCCAGAGGTGGTTTCTGCCACCAAATTAGCATTGTGTATATTTTCATTCACACACTCGATAACACTGTTCGCTGCTGTTGTTGCATCCTCCATTGCCTATTCTGCCTCACTGAGCCTAGAATCCCATTTTGCAAGTAAAATTTCTTTGTTTGGTTCATCTATTTTGGGCATATCTACTCTTTTCCCATCTTCGGATTTCTGCCAGTTTAAGAAGTCTGAAACTTTCTTAAAAATTGAATCATATTCAAGTCGTAATTCCACAACTTGATTTGTTATGTTATCGCTCATTTCGCAGTGAGAATGCCACTACGAAAACTTCTGGCATAATAATTCTTTATGGTGTAAAAGCTGGGAATTGAGGCCAAGTGCTTCTGTGATGAACTGTTCAATTTTGGGATTATCTTTATGTAGTTTTGTTATGTTCTGCAATTGTGATTATTTACTAGCTAAACTTCTATGATGTGTCAACTGCATTTGCTGAAATTCTTGCTGAAACTCAGCCAACTACATTTCTGCTTGTTGGTTGATACTGACCTGTTGTAATTGTTTTCCAATAACAAAATCTTATATTCTTTTTCTTTGAGTAGCAGTTGTACCTCTGTTGCCTTGTCAATGGTTGTTGAAGCATACATGCCTATGACCTGCGAGAGTCTAGTGAGATTAGCCGATGGATCTGTAGATGGGTCTTTCCAGAGAACATCTAGAGGTTCATCCTCAGGGGTGAGCACAGAATCCAACTTTCTTTTCTTTCTTTGTCTTCTAATGACGGCATTATGTTGAGGGCTGTAGAATACATCTAGAGGAGAAATTTCGTCCATTCTTAATACAATCTTCGATGTGGGAGCAATGGGAATATGTTCTGTTTCCTGAGTATTAACAGCTCTTTCTATTACTATTTCTGCAGTCGTCTCTTGTGGTTTTGTCGGTGGCTCTGCGTTTTGTTCCTTTGTGTTGAGTATTTTATTGAGATTTTCCCATTCTTCTTCTAAATCAATTACAGGTGGGTTTGCTTGCTTTGTAAGGGGAGTTGAAGCTTCGGTTTGTTTTACAAGCAGGCTCTGCTAATCAGACTTTGTTGTAGACTGGGTTGTGTCTTTTATTGACTCCTCGCTCTTGCTATGTTCTTTCTCTAATGTTCTTTTAGATTTATTGCCAGATTTTTCTACAGATTCATTTTCAGAACTTGTTTTGGATTTTTCTTTTGAATCTCCACTTATGCTTATACTGGGAGTAGGATCTCTTACTAGCTCAATGAGTAATTGGTCCAATGGGACCTTGGGTAACCTATTTCTCCTATATTTATCAAAAGTTTGGAAACCTTCTTGGTCAAAAAGCATTTGTGCCATGTGTTTCACTTCTTTGAAGGTGTTTTTCTGCAGAAAAACATCATCAAAGGGATCTTTTTCATGGGTGAATACCCTTATTTTAACCATTGTGATAAAATCTTTTACAATACCAAAAGGATCATATTGCCTTCCCGTGAACTTGGGTAATTGCAAAGATAATACATTGTCAATTTCTTTAAAATCATGTACTAAGTCATGCAATGCAAATACTCCACATGTTACAAGAAATTGAGGCCAAATGCCTCTCTTGGAGACTTTCAAAATCTTACTCATCCCTCCTTCACTGCATGTCTGATAGGCTTTCTCTCTAGCCATCAGTTTGTCCAGGACATAAAAAGGTAGAACATGGGGCGAGGCAATACTGCCGAATACTCTGATATATGTGAATAATTCTTCCCCGAACCATCTGGCTACGGGGAGAATATCTATCTCAGCTTCTTGGGAAAACCTTGGGGCATCTCGGTTGTAAATTTTCTTGTGAATCAGAAGCATAACTCCGTGACAAATTTTGAAAAAATGTGGAACGAAATATGATTCCCACATGACTTTGTGATATATTTGAATGGGAAGTGAATTTTGAGCAGTCCACTTCCATCCCATAATAGGAAATTTGAACCAAAACAAATAGCGTCCATAACATAAGCACTCATGAAAAATGGAGGGTAAACCCTCAAATCAATACTCCTTTTTCTTTTGTATTCTAAAATTGTAGTGGCTAAGTTATCTTG
>APFE030293518.1:55037-68420 GCA_000404065.3 Pinus taeda | reverse complement strand
ACAAGTGTTAGAGGTAAGTGAAAGGGCAAGACAGCTGTCAGTTGTGACTATAGTTGTGCATGTGATTTGCACAATCAATGGATTGAGTTGCCAATGAGGATTGCATAGTGTTACACAATGGGAACGTGTGAATGGTTCAGATATTCTCATCCATTCTCTATGCAGGATTGCACAGTGGAGGCAGGCAAGTAGCAGGGGTGATTTGAGGAAGTGATTGATTCAAATCTATGTTGTATTGCGTGTAACAGGTGGAGCTAGTATTGTACTGTGTACTGTTACATGATCTCAATTAATATAATATACAGATAGTTGTGGGGTTTTCAGCTTTATGCTTTCCCCGGGTACATACTATGTTGATTATGGTGTGATGATGATGCTTCAATGTGTGCATTGATGTGATGTTTCTGAATACTGCTAAATTGATGATCAACGTAGATGATATTATGTATTATGCATGCATTCCGCAATAGTGTATAATCAGGATAATCTCGGTTGAATAAGTGTCATATTATTCATAAAATTTCTACATATCTGACAAGATTTGAGCCCAATTCATTATTGTAGCATTGACAGCTGCATCTACTAGGGGTAACCATTGTGACGAGAATTTGTTGATGTCTGGTTTACCAAACAGCCTACATAACATAGTGGCAGCATATCAGAAAGGAGAACTAAGACAACCAGTGGCGTACATACCGTTTTTATATTTTTTTATTCTTTCTTCATTGTTTTACCAATTCTTTATGCATTCTGCCAAGTCTTCATTTTCCTTGGCGAACTTCTCGACAAACTATCTGTTGTAGATGGCTTGCAGCTCTGGCAGATGGTACATGAGTCTCAGGTTATCTGGAGTAAACAACCCTATGACTTCTTGGCTTGTTGTCTTGAATTCTCTGTCTGATATATCCGCATCATCTATAATCCACTTAACCATGTCGGTATAAGGGAGTATCTTTGGTCTTGCAGTAATGCGGAGCAAGAATGAGCATGCAAGTTCAGTCAGAGAAGCATCAGAAGAACCACGTCCATCAACTGTAATTTTTGTTTCCATAACTCTCGGTTGTTATTCCTCTGATAGATGATACATAGTCTCCCATGTGGATGTCCCGGCATCTCGATTACAAGTGGTATCTGTAAATAGGGGTGTCATTTCTGTCTTCTCAAAAGCGGGTGCCTTTCCTTTCTTCACCATTTCTCCAGATGTCCTGCTCTGTGTGTTCTTCCTGAAAGTTGCAAACAGAGAGCAGAATAGGATAAAAATGCTAGTGAATGAAAAAATAATCAATAGAAGGATGAAAATAAGGTGACGGAGGGTCTTTAATTCTAAATCGCTTTAAAAGATATCAACTTGCATCAAATGGCCTTTCACAACTAATTATAATCATTATTTTAATAAATGTTCACTAATGAACCGTTACGCTTAAATTAATGTTCATAACTTCACATTGAAAGTCAGGAAGTGCTTTCCTAGAACCATGAGCCCTTTGAGTGCGATAAAAGCGATTTTGCAATTTGCTATGCAATATCGCAGATCGCTATATCGCAAAAACTTGTTTTCGTTAAGACTTACCGCCATAGGAGTTGATGCGATATGCGATATGCGAGATGTTATCGCATTTTGCAATGTATGCTTATGCTTTATTGAGTAGCGCTGCATGGTTGAAACTGCGATGGGAGAAGATTGTAGGAGTATTTTAAGATTTCTCATTTCGTAGATATGAGATAACTTTTATAAGGAAGGTCCGTCATAATCATTTTTGCGATGTGAGAGTAGTCTTCTAAAAGCCGGTCTTTTCAAGGTTTATTTTAATATTCAAGACTTTCCGAGTATAAAGTTATTCTTAATTTGTTTTGATCATATGGCGCTTATTTAAGGAATTCATCGTTTATGAAGTTTTAAACGCTTAAAGTATGAAAAGGTGAATTTTCTATGATTTAGCAAGTTTCGCTTTGACATCTTATTTTATTCTAAAAATAAAAATGCATGACTATATACTAGGATTGATTTTTTGGAAGGGTCTCCATTTGTTAATGTTATTGCTAATACTAATAAATGGAGGGTTGTTGATAATCACAACAATTGGTGATTCACTTGGAAGAACCAGTTATCTCTGAGAGTTTTTTGAATTTTATAAAACTTTCAAAATAGAGATGATTTTGAAAATGAAACTACATTGTCCAAAATATAAGGTAGATAGTGTTATTTCTTAATAACAACATTTTGTTCTAACTATATTTATTCTAATTATCTTCTTCTCAAAGTTATTCATTTTACTCACATCAGTCATTACTTGGATGTTAAGATCAAACAAAAGAATCTCGTTAGATCAGTTTTGGTGTACTCATTTGTCGTAGGTAGAGCCTCTGCTGCCAACAGGCGTTCATAGCCTCAACAGGGTTACCTGTTACCCAACAATGATCCAGTGTCCCACTTTGAGAATAATGCAATTTTCAAAGATAAATCCTCATACATACTTATTACTTTTTCTTTTCTTATTTCTCTTTTATTACTTAAAGAACAAGGTCCTAGTTTGGTAGCCAAAATTGACAGTACCATTCACTTGATTTATAACTTAACTGAACAAGCTGACTCTTGATGAGACCCCTTGTCTTTTGATTGAAACAATCTCGAGCCATTACCCTGTTGTGATATTCAGTGTGGCAATGTCAGTTAGCTATAATCTTTATGATCATGATGAGCCAGCTCTTGATGAGACCTCTTATTCTTTAAGTTGAAAGTGTATAATTGGATTACTCCTCAAATCTCGCAAATTCCTCAAGTGGGGAGGAAGTCAATGGTTCCTTAAGAATTTTCCTAGATGACAATTGTAGAGTTTAAAAGATAGTTTTTCTGCAGAGAGTCTTTGCTTTGTTATTGATACCTTTTGTGGCTGATGCAAGGAAAACTTCTTCCTAAGGTTGATTCTAATCAAAACTCAGATAGTTGAAACATAAAAACAAGCAAAATTTTTCAAAATAATAGCACTTAACCCTGTGTTTCATAAATGGAGAGTAATTTTCATAACCATTCCTACTTATACAAATGAAAAAACAAAATTGAAATGAAAAACTATTCTTTTCGTGAAACCAAAAGTGAACATTCTCAACTTGTTTTATTATTAAAATAAATCTAAACTAAAACTATAATCTACAAAAAAATAGAAGAGATCATCTTCTATGGAAAATATTTCTTTAGGATTTGTCCATTAACAGGTAAAGATTCCCTCTTCCCTGCTAAATCTTGTGACATGAAAGTTGATGGGCCAATGAGTTCGACAATGTGGAATGGTCCAAGCCACATCCATTGGAATTTAGTATGCTTGCCTTTCTCCTCATGGGATTTATCCCATTTTAATACTAAGTCTCCAAGTTGAAAATATTTTCTAGACACTCATTTTGAACCAAAAGAGGCTTTCACTAATTGTTGATGATGTGCATGGGTAATTCTCGCCTTTTCTCGTTCCTCTTCAAGTTTAAGAATTTGTAATTGCCTTAATTGCATAGATGAGGAAGGAATTTCTTCAATGAATTGAACTAAGGCTAGTGAAGGAATAGCTAAATTTGTTGGTAAGACCACTTCTTTCCCATAAACTAAATTAAAAGGAGAAGTGCCAATGTAGGTTTTCTAAGTTATTCGATCTGCCCAGAGGGCATTCATTAAAGACTTATGCCAGTTTCTTTGATTTTGATCAATGGTCCATTTAATAATTCTAATGAGGTTTTTGCTTGTTGATTCGGCTAACCTATTTCCTTGTGGATAATAATTAGCAGAATATTTGAGTTTAAAACCTCTTTTAAGAGTGAATTCTGTCATGGAATTGCCTGAGAAATAGAATGCATTATCAAACATTAAGGCAGAAGGTAAGCCAAACCTGGTGATGATGAATTGATCTATAAATTCAATGATACTCTCAGAGTTGGCTATCTTGATTAGAACTGCTTCTACCCATTTTGTAAAGTAGTCAGTAGCTGTAAGGATGTATTTATGTTTAGAAGAATGAAGAATGATCTCATCTATTATATCTAATCCCCATTGTTCAAATAGTTGATCAATGTTGACCAGCTATAATGGCAATGATGGTTTCTCCTGTCTTCCAGCAGAAGTTTGACAAATCTTACATCTCCTTACGTAACTGTGTGCATCTTTAAATAGAGTTGGCCAGTAGCAGCTAGCACGCAGGACTTTGTGTGCAGTTGTATCTCCTGCATAGTGTCTGCCTCCTGGTCCGTCACGGAGTTCCTGCAATACTTTTTTTGCTTCAAATTACTTGAGACATCTAAGGAGAACAAAATCGTAATTCATTCTAAACAGTACATCATTGACGATTTGATATTGTTTAGCTTTTAGCCGCAGGGCTCTTTTCTTTGTGTAATTCAAATGTGGAGGGGCATATCCATTTTTTAGGCAGAAAATGATATCATCATATCTTGATTCAGATTCGTTTAGGCTTACCTCGTAAAGTTGTACTTCACTATCTGGAGACTGCAATTATGATATGTTCGATGCTCTTACCAACATCCTACAAAAACCTTGACCTTTTATGATATTTGCTGGTTTAATTTCAACATCATATTCTTGCAGGGTCGTGACCCAATTTGCTCTCTTTTCGCCCACATCTTTCTGTACCAGAAGATTTCTTACTGCTGAGAATGGTACTATTATTTTGGTGTGAGACTTGAGAAGGAAAGGTCTGAAGTATTTAACTACTTTGAAAACAGCATAAGCTTGTTTCTCAACATCAGAGTATTTTAATTCAGCTCCTTGTGAATTTGAACTGAAGAGAGCAATTGGGGCTTCGGCTTTCTCTTGATTCGCTTGTGTGAGTATGGCAGCATATGATTTCTCGGAGGCGAATGTATATAGCGTGAAAGTATTGGAAAAATTCGGCGTTGCTAAAGATGGGGCATTTATAATTGCTTGTTTTATCAAGCTAAATGCTTCATGTTCTGAATGACCCCATATGAAGAGAGAATTTTTCTTTATCATGGCTTGGAGAGGTGACACAATTCTTGAGAAGTCAGGGACGAATCTCTTAACAAAGTTGATCTGACCAAGGAAATACTGCATTGCCTTTTTATTATGGGGTAAAGATATCTCAGAAATTTCCTTGATTCTATCTAGGTCAATATGGATTTCTGATTTGGATACTATGAATCCAAGAAGTTTTCCTTCACTTAATGCAAAAAAAGATTTTTTGGGGTTAAGCGAGATTCCATATTTTTTACAACATTGAAAGATTTGTTTCAAGTCTTTGAGATGATTACTACGTTTTTTAGAATATACTATTATGTCATCTGAGTAGATTACCACTGACCTGTTTACTAATCCTTTAAACGCAATGTCCATGGCTCTTTGAAACATGGCACCAGCATTTATTAGCCCAAATGGCATATTTTTATAAGTATAAGTGCCCCATTTTGTTCTGAACGTAGTTTTCAATTGATCATCCAGGTGGACTAAGATTGATTATACCCTGAAAATCCATCTAAAAAGGACATTAACTCAGACCTCGCGACTGATTATAATATCTGTTCCATGGGAGGCAATGGAAAATTATCCTTTTGGCAAAATTTATTGAGGTTTCAAAAGTCTATACAAATCTGAATATCACCATTTTTCTTTCTAACTGGGACGAGATTGGAGACCCATCTGGAGTGTCTGACAGGAAAAATAATCTTGGCTCTTAGTAACTTGTTTAACTCAGATTTAATCTAGCTTTCCAAATTAAGATGTATCTTCCTTAATTTCTGCGAAACAGGTTTTTCATCGAAGATCATAGGATTTGTATGATGTATAATTGAAGTGTCACAGGTTTCAAGATCATCATAATTCCAAGCGAAGACACTCTTGTATTGTTTTAGCAATCGAATAAAAGTTGATTTTTCTTTAGATGTTAGGCCAAGACCTAAGTTGATGTTTTTTGGTTTCATGTCTATCCCGAGATTGATTAATTCGTATCTCAGAGTCAAACTCTGGAGTTTTGAATTGGTGGATCATTTAAATTTGTCTTTTAAGTCATATAGGTCCTCTAACTTGACTACGGATTCTGGTATAGCGTTCTTGTTGTTTTCTTGTTCTAGTTGTTTGTCATGTTGATCTTCGTCAATTCTCTAATCATTGTAAGAAACTTCTGAAGTAACAAAATTCACAATATCAAGGTCATTGTTGAAAACTCTCCAATTGGTAATGTTATCAAGAATAGAGGGTCTAAAAAATAATTCAATCAAGAATCTATATGGGTTGTAATCCTCTGATGGAATAAGCTTGGAAGCTACATTAGCAAGAAGATCAACGCTAGCATTTTGGAGTCTTAGAATAGATGAAATATTAAACGTTGTAAACTATGAGGTCAGGTCTTGTAATAAGGATTGATAGTGTTTCAAATGGCCCGACAGGACAGTTTATAGTATTTCTTACTTGTCTAATGACAATCTGAGAGTCTCCAAATACTTGAAGGTGATTGACATTAAGTCTGATTGCTTTGTATAACCCTTGAACCAATGCTTCATATTCAGCAATGTTGTTCATGCAAAACGAATTCAAGCCAACATACTAACATGGTTTTCTCTCCTTTTGGACTAACTAATATACAACCTACTCTTGCTCCATCATTGGATTTAGAACCATCGAAAAATAATTTCCAAAACAAAGTTTTATTTACAGGTTTATCTACAAAATTGATGCATCTAGAAGTGTCAGTTTGAGAAAAAAATTATATCTGAGATAAAACGGAATTTTCCAAAAAAGGTGAAGTGTGAGCATTGAAATTTCCTGAGAATGACTCAAAAGTATAATTTTCAATTATGTTGTTGATATACGCTACAGGCTCATTTTCTCCTTCTAACTCTGTTACTATATACTTTTGATGTTTCTCTCGTTCAACTTTGATCTAATTTGGTTTGCCATTGTAGGGGAGCCACATATGAGACCAATCGGTTGCAAAGTAACCATGAAGCTTTTCTAACCAATCCCTGCTGAGGATTAGTCCATAAAATTCAAGAATGTCAGCCACCAGTATATGAATGACTTGACACACCTTTGGGTTCGATGAAAGTCTTATGGTTACTTTATTAAGTTCTCCAACAACTTCGATTTGAGACTGATCTAGTTGTACTATTCGTACTGCATATTTCTGAGGTTGAATGTTTAACTTAGCACAAACTGTCTTAGGTAAAATATTAGATGATGCACCAGAATCAACTAGACAGTTATGCAAATTTTTATTGAATACTTCAAAAGTAAGGAGAAATGGTGGAGTATGGGATTTGGATCTTCCACCAATTAGAGCAATATCAGTTGGGTCAATTTTATTTGCAATGTTAGTTGGAGGTCTTCCCATTTCATGAGCAACTTGGGAGATTACAGCAGCGGGAAGAGCAGTAGTAGGTACTGCATTGAATTCTTTCAAGAGTATTTTCTGATGATGTTTTAACTTACTAAGCTCATGAAGAGTAATGTTTTCTTTGGTTTTCTTCATATCTTCAACAATGTTGTATTCCATTTCATCTGAGACAAAAAGCATTTTAGATGAAGATGTCGAATCAAATTGAATTGGGTTTGTCTGAGTAGACTTTGGTGAGGATTTTTTACCTATGATTTTATCCCTGGGAGGTGGAATTGGGTTTTTTTGTTTTGTTCTAGAGTGTGGAGGGTCGAGTTGGTTTCTACTTCTAGTAGAAATAGGTAATGCTTCTTGATGTTCCTCGTTTGGAAGAATGAATTCCCACATTCCTTGTAGTTCTATGATTTCTTCATCATTGGTTTGTTCCTCATTTAAAACTTCTTCCTCTTCTCCTTCTGATTCAGCATTTGTTATAGCATTTGGCGGTTTTATATTTGTTAAAGGATTTCTTTTATAATGTCTAAAAGGTTTCTTGGAAGAGGTTTCTACTACTTGTTTCTTTATATCAACCATTTCATTAGACATGGTCTTCAAAACTTTTTGCAATCCTTCCAGGTCGAAAGGGTCCTTCGATTGTTTCTTTTTAGAATCATCTCTAAAAGACACTTTTTAGACTTCCTTTCCTCTACTGCGTTTTTCTTTTCTACAACTAGGATACGTTTCTCTACAGCTATTGCCTCTCTCATGTTTTCTGCTAAGGTTGGCTTGGCAGCTCTATCTACAAAGATGGCTGAATTTGAAGGTAAAGCATAAATATACCATTCATTTTGGACTTCATTGCTAGGCTTAGATGTTGTTAGTATTTTGTTCAATAATTTTTTGAAACGAGAATTGAAGTCCTTAATTGGCTCCTTTGGTTCAGCTTTTAAATTGGAGAGGTCATTTATTAAGGTTGTTGTAGACCTATCATCCCCAAATTTTGTTAAAAACTAATCTTGAAACATATCCCAGTTATTTATGGAGCCTGATGGTAAAGAAAAATACCATGATCCTGCTGCTCCTTGTAAAGTATAGAGGAATAATCTTACAACTGCATCCTCTTCTGTTACTCCATTCAAATTAACAGATAGCATAAAATTATTTATGTGTTCTTCGGCTAATAGGCCATTGTCAGGATTGAATTTGGGCAACCATTTCTTAGGATGAGCTGGTAATTGAGATAAAGGTGTAGGCATTCTTATAGCCCCTAGATTGGCCCATGGCCTCGGTGGTGGATTTCCTTCCATCATTGGGATATGAGTAGAAGAAGATGTAACAGTAGCTGAAGGTGATTGGGTAGAGGAGGATGTTACTCTTGTACCTATATGAACCACGATCTGGAGTTGGGGGATGGATGAGTGTTCTTGTGATGATATGGATGGGATGGTGGAAGAAAATGATGATAGAAACTCACTTTGAGATTCTAGGGTGTTTTCCTAGCTTTCTTACGACTTGGTAAAGAAAACTCAACTGGTGGGATTCCTAGTTTTTCACTTTGTGCTCTAGTCAGTCATTGAGATGAGGTTTGATGAGAAGTGACACTACCTTGGGATAACTCAGATTCTTCTTGAGATATTGAAGTCCCCTGTAACCTATGGATTAAAGTTTGTAATTCAGGGGGATCATAAGAAGAATGATCTGGCTTGTTTGGGATTTTAGTAATGTGTTGTGTATTTTTCTTTTCAACTTCTGGTTCTAAGATAGGAGATTTGGAATGCAAACTAGAAGATGAGGGTGATGGTGAGGGAGTTTTACTCTTAGAATGGTGTGAAGATGTAGATTTGCTTTCCATTCACAGTCAGGCCCTCCTTCTAGCGCCAAATATGTTGAAGGCTCAAAAAATCGGGACTCTAACAAGGGGGATAACCACCTGGTCCGGACCTTAGAAAAACTCCTTTTTCGTTTGGAATAGTGGCTCCGACAGGGGATGATGGGACCAATTTCCCAATCTATTTATGATGTTTGTGCTAACGGGATGATGTTTTTCTTTTCTGGTTTTATGGGGCGAATACTTACTCTAAACTTAATCTATCTTCTAACTATCATATGCAATCTATTATAATCAAAGAAAACATCTAACTTTAAAACTATCTCAGGAGTAATGTTTTTATATACGATCTAAAATGATTTCTGAAAGTAATTTAAATAAAGATCATTCAATCACGATAAGAAAAGAATTCATTTAATAATGGTTGTTTCGTATAAAAAGTTAGCCGAAATGATATGAGAAATATATCACATAAAGAGTCATTCATATATTCAGCATAAAGAATAAATCATCATCATACAAAAGTGAAATAATGATAACTAAGAATTAAAGCTTTCATACATAAATAACTTAAAATTATTTATTCCCTAATACATAAGTAAAAAACATTAAGAGATAGAAGTACCATTTGTAATATGTCCTGCTCATGTGCTTCAGCAATATTGATCTACCTTCAGATCACTTAACATCAACTAAGAGTGCAAAAGTGCAATTTCAGTAGCAGATGCTAAACTCTAGTAGAAAATAAATCTTGTTTCATTAATTTTACCAAAACCTCCTCAATGGGGAACAGAAGTGCGCGTTCTGAAGAATGTTTTTGATAAAATTTCTGGACCCTTCTCTAAATGCATGAGAGGGGTTTAAATATTAATCTATGAAACTTAAAAAAAGAAATTACAAAAATATATGAGGAGGTTTAAACGACCTGCCTCATTTTAGCGAAAATAAACAAAAACAAAAAATAAAATATTTCTATGACTAATCCTACATCTGGTCCTTAAGATCGCAAATATCTAGCA
Organism: Pinus taeda; assembly: GCA_000404065.3. Taxonomy (NCBI): domain Eukaryota; kingdom Viridiplantae; phylum Streptophyta; class Pinopsida; order Pinales; family Pinaceae; genus Pinus; species Pinus taeda. The sequence continues at coordinate 58,251 of APFE030293518.1, read as the reverse complement.
TAGGTTTTAGAAGCATCGGTTGGCCGACTTCAGGTTTCAGTTGTCCTAAAAAAACACCATTGGTGAGTGTTGGCGCTATTTTCTTGGTGGCAATAATTAGGCACTTCAGAGTTATCAATTGGCTATGCGGTTTCACTAGGTATTGCCAATGTGCTTCCCAGTTCATCTTGTTTACTTGTCTAATTGCCTCTGTCCTTTCTTCCACTGCCTGTTTCCATACTGCTTGAAGTTGTTGTGCTTTTGGAAGAAAGTCAGGGGTGGTTTCTGCCACCAAATTAGCATTGTGTAGCTTTTCAGTCACACACTCGATAACGTTGTTCATTGTTGCTAGTGCATCCTCCATTGCCTTTTCTGCCTCTCTGAGCCTAGGATCCCATTTCACAAATAAAATTTCTTTGTGCAATTCATCTATTTTGGGAATATCTGCTTTTTTCCCATCTTCGGATTTCTGCTAGCTTAAGAAGTCTAAAACTTTCTTAAAAATTGAATCATATTCAAGTCGTAATTCCACAACTTGATTTGTTATGTTATCTCTCATTTCGCAGTGAGAATTCCACTGCAAAAACTTCTGGCATAATAATTCTTTCTAGTGTAAAAGCTAGGAATTGAGGCCAAGTGCTTCTATGACAAACTGTTCAATTTTTGGATCATCTTTATGCAGTTCGGTTATGTTCTACAATGGTGCTTCTTTACTAGCTAAATTGTTGTGATGTGCTAACTGCATTTGCTGAAATTCTTGTTGAAGCTCAGCCAACTGCATTTCTGCTTGTTGGTTGATATTGACCTGTTGTAGCTGTTGTTCCAATAACAAAATGATCCGAATTGGATCCTCAAACAATTCCATGATTGTTAAGAATGAATGAAAGACTTCAATAAATGTTATAGCTATCAGAAATAACCTCTGAATAATGGCAATTTGCGGCCAACACGGAGCAATGAGGACCTTCGGTCAAAGCGCATTGAACATTGGCCCATGGAGACCGTGCATGGTGCAAAAATGGCAATGGTGGTTGTTTCTGATACACGATTAGTGAAAATCATGTATCACTGGGAAAAACCCCTCGAGAAGGAAAGGCCCGGAGCACTCGGTCACAAGGGAAACCAGAAAACCGTGGGAAAGTGCTAAAACCGACAAGGCGGGTCCCACGCTCAAAACTAGTGGAATATCGGAGGCATTTCGGGTGGTAAGTAGATTTGGCCGAGGACCCAGCGATTCCATACACCAAGTGACGTGTGTTCGGCGAGGAGAGAGAAAAACCGCTTACATCGCGGAGTAACGGTCGAGCAACTCAACCGTGCGATAGGAGTAAAGACTGTAGGATCTAGGGGCTCCAGATCAATGACAGAGATTCAACCTAATGGATGACTGGACTCGAGGGAGAAATAAACTGTGGCACATAATATTTGAAGTTTGATTTAACCAATGAATCGACAAAAGGATCCATTTCACAGGCATCTGGGAAATAATGGAAAAAATGACCGTTCAGGAAAAACTGACACTCAGTTTGCAAGTAGACAGGTGGCCACCTCTCTATGAAGCGCTACGCAACAATGATGATGCAGGGAAAAGGAGTCCCAGTGGAAAGAAGCAGGCAATCCAGAGAGCCAGGAAGCCGAAATGAATAGTCGAAGGAACGAACTAGCCTTAAATCCACGAGCTGACAGAGACAGGACAGACAGTGAGGCAAAGAAGCAGTGAAGAAGCCGAAGGCTGAGAGACACAGAAAGAGAGGCAAAGTTGCAGAGGACAAATAATTCGAGCTGACCATCAGAGTAAGGGTAGCATCAAGCAGACAGAGACCAATTGAGGTCGAAATTCGGTAAGGGGAATTTGTGAACTCTAAGGACTTGGGAATTCCAAGTGCCATCCTACTGATCATCCTCTGTCAAGTGAGACTCAGATTGAGCTCCTTATTGTAAGACTCTGCTTTAAAAACATAATAAAAAGGCCACCACTGAAGGTTGGACCAGGAGACGTAGCCCAGGAGGATTGGGTGAACTCCTTATTAAATTTTGTTGTGTTTATGTTTGCTTACTATGATCTCTTACTGTTTCAAGTGTCTGTGTATTTGGCAATCTTATCGATCCGTTGCACAAGATAACATAGACACACACACCAGCACATGAGTCTGTAATACCTTCATTAATTTCCTAAGGTCACCTAGGGGTGATTTCAGATCAAGTGGTATCAAAGCTATAGGTTCTTAAGGTTAGACAAGCTTGTGCTGGATTTAGCTGTTGAATGCTAACTAGATCGAAGCTCAAATTAGGAGAAGGAGAGTTGGTTGAAACTAATCCTGAAATTGGAAGAGTCTATCCTCAGAAGAAAATGTCGGAGGAAGTTTCTGTGGGCCTAGAACCTTAATTTATAGATAGTTTCCTGGCCATGAGATCCATGAGATCCATGGTAGAAGAAATGTATAAGGACTTTAGAAAACGTAAAGATGAGGAATCTTCAGGCTCCAAACAAGATAAAGGAGAAGAAGAGTCTCTCCTCCATGACCACTCAAAAGGTAAAGGGAAAGAAGAAAACTTTCTCACACCTCCTAATAGCCCTGAACATAAAAAGAAGACATCTTTGATTAAACTATATGTTAAATTTGATTTACCAATATATGATGGAGAGTTGAATGCAGAAAATTTGGACAATTGGATCAGACAAATTGATGTTTATTGAAGAGTGCAAAGTATCGACTCCGATAAGAGCAAGATTCGGTTGGCCAGCCTACGCCTTGGGGCAACTGCCTTGGTTTGGTGGGAAGGCAAGACCCAAGCTAACATGAAGAGACATGGTAAGAATCTTTCTGTCTAGAGTGAATTTGTTTCTGTAATCAAAAAGCGGTTATATCCACTGGCCTACATGCAGTAAGCCATGATGAGCTAGAAAACTCTTCGCCAATTGAAAGGGAAAAGTGTACAAGGTTGCACCCAAGAATTTAGGAAGAGAGCTTTGATTCTAGGAATCTCATTAGACTCACCTGAGACTCTGTTCAAGTACATCGGTGGTCTAAACAGCTACATGAGGCACACTATCCTCATGTTAAATCCCTCTAGTATAGATGAGGTGTAGGTTTTAACCCCGTACAGAAATTACATGCATACGAATTCTAAATCACAGGAAAAATAAAAATGTGAGAGCATAACACATAAAACACATATACACAGAGATTTCCCACTGGATCTCAAAACCGAGACTACCAGCTTGATTTTTCAT
>APFE030293518.1:0-51171 GCA_000404065.3 Pinus taeda | reverse complement strand
GTAAGAGCTCATAAGCTTAAGAATAATTATACTCTCATAAACTCAGGGCAGATGAAACGAATTGTAAATTCATGCAAACAATTTTTACTAATGGTTGTAAAGGAAAAGAAACCTGATAAAACAAATGCATTTGAGGGTTGTGATGCTAAACAGCACATTGATTTAGAAAAAGTTGTTTCAGAGTATGATATCTTGTTTCAAGAACCTAAAGGTCTACCACCCAAAAAGGAAATAGTGCATGATATTAATTTGCAGCAAGATGCTCCATTACCTAACATTGGGATGTACGGGTTGTCCACTTTAGAGAATGCAGAAATCAAGAAGCAGGTGCAGGAGTTGCTCGAGAAGGGGTTCATCAGAGCTAGCACATCACCATGTGGGTCACTAATCGTTTTGGTGAGAAAGAAAGATGGCTCGTGGAGAATGTGCATTGATTACCGAGCACTGAATAAGATAACAATCAAAAATCGTTATCCCCTTCCTCGCACAGACGATCTATTAGATCAATTGAAAGAAGTTGTTTGTTTTTCCAAGCTAGACTTGCATAGTGGATATCATCAGGTCAGAGTTGCAGAACAAGATGCATGGAAGACTGCTTTCAAAACCAAGCAGGGATTGCATGAGTGGCTAGTTATGCGTTTTGGCTTAACTAATGCTCCTGCTACTTTCATTAGAATAATGAATGATGTACTTAGACCTTTTCTTGATGATTTTGTTATTGTATATCTGGATGACATTCTGATATTTAGCAAAATATGGGAAGAAAATTTAAAGCACGTCAAGCAGACACTAGATGTTTTGAAAAGAGAAAAACTTTATGTTAAACTCTCAAAATGTGAATTTGGCAAAACATCTTTGAATTATTTGGGACATCTGGTAGGGGGTGGTGAATTGAAGATAGATCCCTCTAAGGTGGAAGTCATTGTAAACTAGCCTAAACCCAAATATGCTACAGAAGTTAGAAGCTTCTTAGGAGCAGCACAATATTGGAGAAAGTTCATTTCTAACTTTTCCTTAATTGCAACTCCCTTACATGCATTAACAGGATTGAACAAGGTGTTTCAGTGGGGAGGCAAACAGCAGAAAGCCTTCAACACCTTGAAAGAAAATATTAGTACAACACTAGTACTAGCACTGCTAGATCTTCAAAGACCATTTGAGATCCAAACAGATTCCAGTGACTATGCCATGGGAGCAGTGTTGATACAACACGGTAAACCCATATGTTATCATTCTGAGACGTTTAACTCTGCAGTAGTTAACTATCCCACATATGATAAGGAATTGTATGCATTAGTACAGAGTGTGAAAAAGTGGAAACATTACTTAATGGACAAAGAAATAGTTATCCATACTGATCATCAACCACTTCAATATCTAGACTCCCAAACTAAGTTGCAGCAATCAAGACACTACAAGTGGATGGGGTTCCTATAGCAGTTTCATTTAGTCATCAAATATAAAAATGGCATACATAATAAAGTTGCAGATATGTTATCTAGACCCATTATAAATGCATCTACTATACTTAAGCATAATTTTGTATTACATGAAAGCTAGATTGAACAATATGCTCAAGATATGGACTTTAAAGATGTATACGCAACTTTAACTCAAGGCAAACGGGTAGAAGAATTGGATTATCACAGTAAGGACCAACTCTTGTATCATTGTGGGAAGCTATGCATTCCACAAACTGAAAGAGTAAAGATAATTCAAGAAGCACACACTTCTCTAATATCAGGCAAAAAATGAACGAGACAGTTTCTAGATATGTAAGAGGGTGTACTATGTGTGCTAAAAGCAAGCCCAGCAATAGGAAACTAGTCTTGTACACTCCATTGTTAGTTCCTTCTCATCTATGGGAAAGTGTTTCCATGCACTTTGTTGGAGGACTACCTAAATCTAGGAAGGGTCATGATTATTTGTATGTTGTTGTGGATAGGTTCAGCAAAATGTGTATTTTGATACCTTTTAATAAACATATTACAGCTGAACAAACTGCAAAATTGTTCTTTCAACATGTATGGGTTCATTTTGAATTACCCACTTCCATTCTATCTTATCGAGACACTAGATTTGTGGGGAAGTTTTGGTCAGGTCTGTGGGAACTGATGGACACCAAACTAAAGAAAAACACAGCTTTCCATCCACAAACCGATGGCCAGATGGAAGTAGTCAACAGGACGGTGATCTAGTTGCTCAGGGGATATTGTAGCAAACATCCCAAGCTTTGGGAAGAACATTTGTGTTATGTGCAGCATGCTTACAACCGAGCCAAACATTCTTCCACATAGAGATCTCCTTTTGAGACCTATTTTGGTTTCACACCAAGGTCTCCCTTGGATTTTGTCATTGGTAAGGACACAACAGTTGAGGGACACAACAATGTGGAAAAGGCAACTAGGTTCATTGAACAAATCCAAGAGATCCATCAGGTAGTACAGGAACAACTAGAAAGAAGCTAGGCCAAATACAAGGCAAGGCATGACAAGCATCGAATGGAGCATAGTTTTCAAGTTGGTGATCAAGTCTGGCTATATATCAGCAAGGACAGGATGCAAGGTGAAGGTAAAAAGCTAAAACCAATAAGGTATGGACCTTTCAGAATCCTTGAGAAAATTGGTGAGAATGCTTTTTGCCTTGATTTGCCAGTTTATATGCACATCTACTCAATCGTCAATGCAGACAGCTTGAGACTATTTGAACCTTCGTTAATTGAAGATCCTGAAGAGCAGAGTCAATTTCCTTCTATTGATGACCTGTTACCTGAATATCTTAATGAATTGCGGGAAGACACAATTCTGGACAGGAAGTTGAGAACGATGCGTAAGGGAGATGTTGAGTGCCTCAAAATTGGGCTCAGGGGTTCAAAGCCAAGTAGTGCAAAATGGATAGATATTGGATAGGTGAGAAAGTTGTATCCTCACTTACTCGATTCTTGAAAACCAACTTTTGGTGGTCCAAAAGCTTTTACAGTGGGAAGGCCGTGATCCAAATTGGATCCTCAAACAATTCCATGATTGTTAAGAATGAATGACAAACTTCAAGCAATCTTATAACTATCATAAATAACCTCTGAATAATGGAAATTTGCAGCCAGCACGGAGCAACGAGGACCTTCATTCAAAGCGCGCTGACCGTTGGCCCATGGAGACCACGCATGGCACAAAAATGGCAATTGGGAAGCTCAGATCCAGAAATGGAGGCTATTTCTGATATGCAATTAGCGCTAATCACATATCACTGGGAAAAACCCCTCAACAAGGAAAGGCCCGGAGCACTCAATCACATGGGAAACCAGAAAAGCGTGGGAAAGCACTAAAACTGACAAGGCGAGTCCCGCGCTCAAAACCAGTAGAATATCGGAGGCATTTTGGGCGATAAGTGGATTTGGCCGAGGACCCAGTGATTCCATACACCAAGTGACGCGTTTCCGATGGGGAGAGAGAAAAACTGCTTACATTGCAGAGTAACGGTCGAGCAACTCAACTATGCGATAGGAGCAAAGACTGTAGGATCTAGGGGCTCCAGATCAATGGTAGAGGTTCAACCCGATGGATGACCGACTCGAGGGAGAAATAAACTATTGCGCATAAGATTTGAAGTCTAATTTGACCAATGAATCAACAGAAGGATCTGTTTCACAGGCATCTGGGAAATAACGGAAAAAACGACCATTTAGGAAGAACTGACACTCAGTTTGCAAGGAGATAGGTGGCCACCTCTCTGCGAAGCGTTACGTAGTTATGATGATGCAGGGAAAAGGAGTCCCATTGGATAGAGGCAGGTGATCTAGAGAGTCGGGAAGCTAAAACGAACAGTTGAAGGAACAAAATAGCTTTAAAGCCATGAGCTAACAGAGACATGACGGACAGTGAGGCAGAGAAGCAGTGAAGAAGCCGAAGGCTGAGAGACACAAAATGAGAGGCAAAGTTGCAGAGGACAGAGAAGCCCAGCTGACCATCAAAGTAAGGGCAGCATCGAGCAGACAAGGACCAATTGAGGTCGAAATTCAGTAAGGGGAATCTATGAACTCTAAGGACTTGGTAATTCCAAGTGCCATCCTACTGATCATCCTCTGTCAAGTGAGACTCAGATTGAGCTCCTTATTGTAAGACTCTACTTTAAAAACATAATAAAAAGGCCACCACTGAAGGCTGGACCAGGAGACGTAGCCTAGAAGGATTGGGTGAACTCCTTATTAAATTTTGTTGTGTTTATGTTTGCTTACTATAATCTCTTATTGTTTTAAGTGTCTATGTATTTCGCAATCTTATCAATCCGTTGCACAAGATAACATAGACACACACACTAGCACGAGTCTGTAATACCTCCATTAATTTCTTAAGGTCACCTAGGGGTGATTTCAGATCATAAAATCGTATCTTCTTTTCTAGCAGCAGTTGTACCTCTGTCACCTTGTCAATGGTTGCTAAAGCATACGCGCCTATGACCTGTGAGAGTCTAGTGAGATTAGCCGATGGATCTATAGATGGGTCTTTCCAAAGAACATCTAGAGGTTCACCCTCAGGGGTGAGCACAAAATCCAACTTTCTTTTCTTTCTTTGTCTTCTAATGACGACTTTATGTTAAGGGCTATAGAATACATCTAGAGGAGGAATTTCCTCTATTTTTAAAACAATCTCCGATATGGGAGCAATGGGAATATGCTCTGTTTCCTAAGTATTAACAGCTCTTTCTATTACTATTTCTACGGTCGTCTCTTGTGGGTTTGTTGGTGGCTCTACATTTTGTTCCTCTGTGTTGAGTATTTTATTGAAATTTTCCCATTCTTCTTCTAAACCAATTACAAGTGGGTTTTCTTGCTTTATAAGGGGAGTTGAAGCTTCGGCTTGTTTTACAAGCTAGGTCTGCTGATCAAACTTTGTTGTAGACTAGGTTGTGTCTTTTATTGACTCCTCGCTCTTGCTGTGTTCATTCTCTAATGTTATTTTAGATTTATCACCAGATTTTTCTACGGATTCATTTTCAGAACTTGTTTTGAATTTTTCTTTTGAATCTCCACTTTTGCTTATACTGGGAGTAGGATCTCTTACTGGCTCAATGAGTAATTGGTCCAATGGGACCTTAGCTAACCTCTTTCTCCTATAGTTATCAAAATTTTGGAGACCTTCTTGGTCAAAAAACATTTGTGCCATGTGCTGCACTTCTTTGAAGGTGTTTTTCTACAGAAAAACATCATCAAAGGGATCTTTTTCATGGGTGAATACCCTTATTTTAACCATTGTGGTAAAATCTTTTACAATACCAAAAGGATCATATTGCCTTCCCGGGAACTTGGGTAATTGAAAAGATAATACATTGTCAATTTCTTTAAAAGCATGTCCTAAGTCATGCAATGCAAATACTCCACATGTTACAGGAAATTGAGGCCAAATGCATTTCTCAGAGACTTTCAAAATCTTACTCATCCCTCCTTCACTGCATGTCTGATAGGCTATCTCTCTAGCCATTAGTTTGTCTGGGACATAAAAAGGTAAAACATGGGGCGAGGAAATACTGCCGAATACTCTGATATATGTGAATAATTCTTCCCCAACCCATCTAGCTACGAGGAGAATATCTACCTCAGCTTCTTGGAAAAACCTTGGGGCATCTCAGTTGTGAATTTTCTTGTGAATCAAAAGCATAACTCTGTGAAAAAATTTGAAAAAATATGGTACAAAATTTGATTCCCACATGACTTTGTGATATATTTGAATGGGAAGCAGATTTTGAGCAGTCCACTTCCATCCCATAATAGGAAATTTGAAACCAAAACAAATAGTGTCCATAACATAAGCACTCATGAAAAATGGAGGGTAAACCCTCGAAGCAATACTCATTTTTCTTTTGTATTCTAAAATTGCAGTGGCTAAGTTATTTGACAAGATTTGAGCCTAATTCATTATTGTAGCATTGAAAGCTGCATCTACTAGGGGTAACCATTCTGACGAGAATTTGTTGATGTTTGGTTTACCAAACAGGTTACATAACATAACAGCGACATAACAGAAAGGGGAACTAAGAAAACCAGTGGCGTACATGCCGTTTTTATCTTTTTTTATTCTTTCTTCATTGTTTGACCAATTCTTTGTGCATTCTGCCAAGTCTTCATTTTCCTTGGAGAACTTCTCAACAAACTGTATGTTGTAGACGGCCTGCGGCTCTAGCTGATGGTACATGATTCTCAGGTTGTCTAGAGTAAATGACACTATGAATTTTTGGCTTGTTGTCTTGAATTCTCTGTCTAATATATCCACATCACCCATAATCCATTTAACCATGTCGGTATAAGGGAGTATCTTTGGTCTTGCAGTAATGCGGTGCAAGAATGAGCATGCAAGTTTAGTCAGGGAAGCATCAGAAGAACCGCGTCCATCAACTGTAATTGTTGTTTCCATAACTCTCGGTTGTTCTTCCTCTAATAGATGATACATAGTCTCCCATGTGGATGTCCCAGCATCTCGATTACAATTGGTATCTGTAAATAGGGGTGTCATTTCTGTCTTCTCAGAAGCGGGTGACTTTCCTTTCTTCACCATTTCTCTAGATGTCCTGCTCTGTGTGTTCTTCCTAAAAGTTGCAAACAGAGAGCAGAATAAGATAAAAATGCTAGTGAATGCAGAAATAATCAATAGAAGGATGAAAATAAGGCGACGGAGGGTCTTTAATTCTAAATCACTTTAAAAGATATCAACTTGCATCCAATGGCCTTTCACAACTAATTGTAATCGTTCTTTTAATAAATGTTCACTAATGAACCGTTACGCTTAAATTAATGTTCATAACTTCACAGTGAAAGTCGAGAAGTACTTTCTTAGAACTTTGAGCCCTTTGAGTTGCGATAAAAGCAATTCTGCGATTTGCTACGCAATATTGCAGATCGCTATATCGAAAAAACTTGTTTTCGTTAAGACTTACCACCATAAGAGTTGATATGATATGAGATATGTGAGATGCTATCGCATTTCACAATGTCTACTTATGCTCTATTGAATAGCGCCGCATGGTTGAAACTGCAATACGAGAAGATTGTATGAGTCTTTTAAGATTTCGCATTTCACGGATATGAGATAACTTTTATAAGGGAGATCCATCGCGATCGTTTTTGCGATGCGAGAGTAGTCTTCTAAAAGTGGGTCTTTTCAAGATTTATTTTAATATTCAAGAATTTTCGATTATAAAGTTATTCTTAAGCTATTTTGATCATATGGCGCTTATTTAAGGAAATCACCGTTTATGAAGTTTTAAACCTTTAAAGTATGAAAAGGTGAATGTTCTATGATTTAGCAAGTTCTGCTTTGACATCTTATTTTATTCTAAAAATAAAAAGGCATGACTATATACTAGGATCGATTTTTTGGAAGGGTCCCCATTTATTAATGTTTTTGCTAATACTAATAAATGGGGGGTTGTTGATAATCACAACAAGATGATTCTCCAGTTACCAAGTGGATGATCTCCTACCTAGTGGATGATCTCCTACCAGTGGGTGATCTTCCTTTCAAAACTGTGCAATCCTCAAGGCTTAAATCCTTGACTGCATGCATGAGTTTTCTCTTTGAGAAAACACATGCAACTGATAGTACATTGTCCTTGACTCTAATCTCAACTGGGTCTTTCTCAGAATAGACATGCATGAGTTTCTGATGAGGGAATCTTCAGTTAACTGGAGTAGCACTAGTTGGATGCATGCATGCATCAACTGATTGTTAACTCTCTATTAGTTCCTCAAATAGTTTGGAACTAATTTAACTGGACTTAACTTAGTAAAATGAGTTAACTAATTAAAACTCAAATATAACTCAATCTTATCTCCTTAATTTAAGGGATAACTCTTGCATGACTTCATAAATACTTTTGACTTGAATTTCTCCAACTAATTAATTCAAAATGAATTAATTAATTATTTCCAAGTAGTTGTTAAGACTAAATTCGATTTTGATTCACACAAATTAAATTGGAATATTCTTGTTGCCACATTTCAACACCAACTAAATAATATTAATATTGGATTTTCTAGTACAACATTAATATTTTGACATACAAAGTATGACATGACGTTGGACGATGTTCTAGAATCCACTATATAGTTGTGAACATTATGATTGAAAATATCAAATGTTAAGAGGAAAGGTGGAATTTGGGACTTTGAATGAGTTTTAATATCAACAGAATTCATAATAAATTCGATGGTATTTGTACTATTCTAATTTGGAGTAGTGGTTTTCCCTGAATTTTCAGAATTCAGTGTTGGCTTGATTGGGCTAAAGAAGACTTAAAGTTTTCATAATAAGTTCTCTCTTTCGACGTAAATTGTAGAGATCATCTACAGATACATTAGTTATGATCTTCTTTGTGTCCTCAATCACATCGTATTCCAAGGAGTTGCCATGAGTAGGGGTTAGAGGCCAACTACTATGTGCTCAGGTGGATGACTTGGAGTTTTGCACAAAAGTTCCACCTAAGTAATGACTTGCCTATATTTGATGGTAGAATATCAAGTGTTGAACCCTTGTTGCCAAAATTGTAATTCTTTGAAGCTTTTGGCGTGACCGATGCTTCTCCCACTAAAATTTCTCCAATCATTTAGACATCGATGTCTACTACCCAATCCCACTAAAACATGGTTGACCCTTCATTTCATCCTTATTCCATCACACTATATTCAACTTCAACATCCTAGGCTAACTCATTAAACAATTATTTATGTTCCAGGAGTTGATTGATGACTAAATTCATAAAGTGAATGGTTGGTCTGACGATACAAGAAAAAGTTGTATATATCATACTCATCTAAATTTAGGTTCATAGTGGAGCTTTCGACAAGGTTTGGTGTGTTATATATATTTTTTGGAAGGGTCTAAAAGGTTTGTGTCCTAATGATCTTTCCCCTAAATTCTTATTTAGATCCACCACTTCATTTAATGATTTTTTAACAAAATTGAGAACATTGTCCAAGATTGTAGCATCTTTCTCTGATGGTTTATTCAATAACAAAGGATTCTTCCCACTATCTTTAGGTTCTTATTGTTGGAAAATTAGAAAGGCATTAAAGATTGCCTTGATCTTGATAATTACTTGTGATGTTTCTTATTATTATGATTCTTTGTATCTTCTTTCTTTAGTTCATCAAGCAATTACCAAAAGTAATAGCACATAAAACAATAGACACCAGATGTAGGCACATGCCAAAGAAAAAAACCCCCTTGAGGGGAAAACCCAGCCAAGATAATTCTTCCTTTCAATGGTATTCTTTTAGACTCTTCACCCTAGACCAAGACCAGACCTTCCCTCCACACCAATTCATCCTCCAGAACTTTGACCTCTTCCCAGCAACTTCGACTATGTGGCAACTTACGGAAACTGGCAGCTTCCGGCAATTATGACACTTGGAAGACTTCGATCTCCCAATACAGGACACAAAACAGAGAGAGAGAGAGACACCAAAATTCTGATTTTCCTTGTCTCCTTAGACTTCCCCAAACTCACACTCACTTTGGCTTCCTGGAAACAGATATTTCCAGCTACAAGAGAACTTTGCACTTCTACCCAACAACAAGAGAGTTTCACACTTCTTCCCAGCTACAAATGAATTCAAACTTGATGAGAGAGTGATGCTCGAAATGAATTTGATGACCTTCCTTGTATAGGTTCCTGTGGGGTCGAATAAGGTCCCAGGCCAACTTGACATTCCCTTAGGCTGACATGGTGTGGAGGTTACATAATTCATATTTGACTCAATACTTAACCTTTTAACATGATTCAAAAGCCCAAGAAGGGTCTCTTTAAATGTATAATAAATCTATGGACTCAGAATAAATCCTAGAAGTCCATAATGGGGAATTTGACCTAAAACATGGTGGCCCAAGCATGAAACCCATGCTTTAATAAGTCACAATAATAATAATAATAATAATTCTTTTATTTATTCTTTTGACGTGTACATTATTGAAGATTAAACATGGTTACATTTTCCAACACACCCTCTTAACTAGGGAGGTATTCATAATGTACAAATACAATGGAAGATCTCAAACTATATGAACCATGAAGAACTTTAGACACTGCGATGCCATGGACTATATTCCTGACCAGTGAAATCTATCCAAATAGTCACTCAATATTTTAGGTACCTCAATGCCATCAACTAGATTCCTAACCAAGGAAATCTATCTAAGTGGGACTAATATGGACTCAAGATTTCAGCCCCTTTAGGTACCCTCATGCTTACTTTCTAACCATCAACCCAAAAATCCAGGTGTGTATCTAAAACAGAGCTCAATAACACCACCTTTCCAACTTCTAGACATCCACACAATGTGTCAGCCAGATGTCCTCCAAGGCATTTCTTCACTCACAAAGCCTCAAAACCCCTTAATCAAGCAGATCAAGAATGACCAATCTCTCCCCATAAAACTGATCAGTTATGAGCATGCTATCAAATTCTTCAATAGATTCACTTGTACAAACACAACCCCAATCAATAATAAACTTTCACATGTACATAATCAAATACAAACCTATGGGGTCTTACAGACAACTTGATGTTGCTTCTCAACTTTCTATAGTAGGACTATCAACCGAATCTTTGATAGAATATTCCTCAATCATATGTTTTACTTCCTACTTTACATGCAGCAACATATCCTCTGAAATTCATTCTTCAATTACTACCAAACTATGCCCTCCCTCTCAAATAGGAAGCACCTCTTTATCCGAGCGCCCTCTTAATCTTAGGAAGATCTCTTATATTCATGCTTCCTCTGGGAGATCAGTTTTTTTCTTTTCGACATCGAAGAATCTTTCATGGCTTCCAACCATTTCATCAGATTTATCAACATCCCCATCATGCTTATCACATCAATGAGCATCTTCGCCAAGTTGAAGATTGTGTACTTGCACAACTTCAATAGCAAGTACAACCAAATCTATAGAAGCATGATGTTAGCCATGTCAGTATTACGAAATCATTTGATAGTTATATCAGATACCCAAACTCAATTACAAACAAGAGACATATACTCTTAAACATCTTGCTAGGGACTTTATTATATATCCTATACTACTTCGTAACAAATTTTATTCCATCTGGGGTTTCAATGTGTCTTCCAAAGGTATACTTTACTACAACATATAACAAACCCTAGAAACAATTCACACAAATATAGATCTACAAAAAAATCTAACAATCTTTCAAAATACATATGTTAGACTTCTCACTAGGAATTCATATAAATCCTAGATTTCATACAAATAAATCAATAAAAGTTAATCATAGCTTAGTCATTAACTTGACTAGCTTCCACTAGGGTTAGTTCTAACCCCTAGATTTTCAATCAACCATCAATCAGTCACTAACATGACCAGCTACCACTAGGGTTAGTTTGCAAACCCTAGATTTCCAAGCAATCACCAGACTTAACCAAAAATTCAAATTTCAACAATCTCACAAATATCAAATTATCATATAGTCAACATTCATCAGAGATTTATACTTCAACTAAGGTCCAACTCCAAAACCCTAGAATTCTATTTCTACAAATTCAACAATCTTACACATATCTCAAATAATCATATTTCAGAGATTTTATTTTGACTAAGGTTTAACTCCAAAACCCTATAATTCCATAATCTCAACAATTCATTAAAGACATAGATCTCATATTGTTACATTACAGAATGTAACTACTAGGATTTAAATGTCAAGCCCTAGATTTTCATTTTTCCAACAATCATCTAAATAGATCTCATATTGTTCTATCACACATACTAGACAATTTAACTTCACTAGGTTTTAGCAACAACACCCTAGATTTCCAAATATCATCATCCTAGAATCTCATACAAGGACTTCCATTAAATCCTAAAACAAGGATCTCCATTGAAGTCCTAAGACTTATGACCATCAATAACTAGGGCAACACATATATCTAAGAATTCACAATCATTTATAAGCATATCATATGTCTACAACATTAATATATCTGACCTATAAAAACCTAGGATTTCAACCAAGAGACATATCTATATATGCCTAGATTTCATCATCATGCAAATACATTTCATATCATATGTTAGTCAAACCCAAATTTACAAATATCATCAAGAGTTAAACACACAACCATCTTGATTACACTTAAGGTTTGATCATACAAGCACACACATACCATAGGAATCATTTCTAAGACAATATAAGGGTCTTTCTCACACATTCCACCAAACCCTAATGAGCTAGGGTTCCAATGTAGAACACACATTCCACCAAACCCTAATGAGATAGGGTTCTAATGTAGAACACACATTCCACCAAACCCTAATGAGATAGGGTTCCAATTTAGAAACATAGAAAATCTTATATTACCAAAACTTCAAAGGTTACAGGATTTTAGACCTAATCATTCAAACCTAGTAAGTTAGGATTTTGTAATAACCCCAGCTCCAAGGCCTACCTAAGCAACCGACCAGCTGGGGTAAACATGCGACAAGATAGGCTACTATAAGGGATTCAACCTCCTTGGTGACCTTAAGGAAATGAAATCGACAAAACACCTTAAACAAACCCATCCACATGAACAGCAACACCCCCCAAGAGAAATGTCAGCCATTGAGACATCTTGTCCCTGAGTCCCACTAATGTTTTAAACCTTTCAACCCCTACTCACTCTCATGTTATAGGAAATATGGTGTCTGAAAGCCAAAGTCGCTCTCACACGCCTATGTGTCAATGTCCCTAGACTCTTTTCAGTAGAACTATGTTAGTGTCCCTGGACTCTTTTCAGCAAACTTGTGCCAGCGTCCCCAGGATTTGAGCCACTTTTTTAGCCCATAACTTGTTATAACCTTTAGAATCCATCAAATACATGATGACAATATTAAAAAATCAAAAATCAACCTCAGGACTAGGCCTGACCATCCCCAACCGGGACTGACATTCTGTCAAACACTTGGCATCAATGCAACTTACGGGTCTAGGATACAAGATAGAGCATAAATGACTGAAAGAACTTATGAAGCATAACCAGAAGGATCACCACCTTCTCTATTGAACTATTGTAATATCAGTTAGGTCTTGCATCCATCCATTTAACAGTTACATTAAATACATGAAATAACCATGACATGAACCAATCATAAAACCATGCTTATAACTAGCATAAAGTCATATAAATATTAGAGATATGACAGGCATTAAATCCACATATAAACCAGTGCAAAAGTAAGAGAACTTAGATTTTATTAATCATAGACAATTCTAACCAAGTTCAGGACTTCCACATAACATCTGACCATAGACATGGTTGAACCAAATCTCTCTTTCAGCCAGTCACCCCTGTGCCATATTCCAAGCATGAATAGGGGATCTCATAAAACAACCCATCCAAAAATAACCAAGGGAATCTAGAAGCTAAACCACTTCCACACTCATCAAACCATGATCACACCAAAATCAGTGCTCTGATCACAACCAAATTGAACTTGGAATGCCATCTAGAATCCATCACTATCCTTGAGGAATTTTTCATCTCCTTGTCTCTCAGGCTTTACTGTAATCCATTCCTGGATCACTAGGGCCTAAACCAAGACCAGTCTCTTAAGCTTTACCGCAATCCAAACCCAGATAACTAGGGCCTAAACCGAGACTCCTCCCTTAGTCTTTACCGTGTATCCTGCCAAAACTAATCAAGGTATTCCTAGGCCTTTGGGAATGAAAATTGAGACCACATTTGCCCCGGATTCTGAAATCCAACTGGTAAACCAAAGCTCAAAACCAAGATAAAAATCGCAACATACCATGGCGTCCAGAAAAAGGAAAGGCTAGGCTGAAAACTAATGTCATAACCCAGAAAAACCATGCCACCGACAACGAGAGAACCATACACCAACATGCAAAGCCATGCATGTCCAAACTGACTAGGAAATCACACTTGCAAAAGGTGACCTGCAATTATTCCTGTTGAAGTTTCTTGATCCTGCTTTCATTTACTTGATTCTTGCTTTCCTTCCTTTCCCTTTGTTTGTTTTTCTTTCCTTGCTCCAAAGTTAGAGTGCTCCAAGAAAACTCTAAGAGACCAAGTGTTGGGCGCAACCCAAATTGGCCTAGTTTTTGGTGAAGACTCTACATTTTGTGGAGGAGAGTGGGAAGTGGACCGTGAAGTGGAGCAATGAAGCTCCAACTAGACCGCGCAGTATATGAGCTTCGGGGCCGGACGAAGCCCCTCCTTTTTGTAAAAGAATATGATGTTGTAAAAGATCAATGGTTTTTGTACCATAGTAGCTTGTATTAAGGGAGTCCATGGTATATGGACCATGGTATTTTAATGATATATCCCTTGATGTAATAGTATATATGGGAATCAATAATAAGAAGAAAAATCATCTTTATGGTCTAAATATATGTTTATGGTCGAATTATTGTGATTTGTAGTTTGTGGTGAAGGAAAGGCTCTGCAGCTAAGTGGCAGAGGCCTGAGTTTGCAGCTGAGTGCGCAGGCCAAGAACTATTTTTTGTACAAATTATTATGGACATATTCCCACATTAGGATGAACCATGGTAAAATATGTGTCTTCATGTGTATCTTTGCTCATTCTCTATTGTAGCGTAGCAGTTTATACAGTGCATTTTATTATAGTGTAGTGATGATTATGGCTTTATATGATATGTTTATGTGATTAAATGAATATGGAAAAGTAATCTATGTATGTTAAAGATAAAATAACATAAACATACTACATCGCATCATCCCTCAAGGCTGCAAAAACCCGGTTATGCATCCTCCCATAGTCACTTCGGGTGAGACTGCGATTTGCTTGCAGGTCGTTGCCGAAAGGGCTAGTGATTAAGGGTTTTGTTAGTGCGCAGTATAGATCAAACCTAGGTCATCCCAATATAAAACAAAAAATGGTTCCATTTTCGGGACCGAGATCTATTTGAGGGATATGTTTATGTGGCATTCATCGAAGAAGGAGATTCAAGATTTTCTAGAATCGAAGGAGCGAGAATTTGCAGATCAAGAGAACAGAAACCCTCATCTGAAGTCTAAAGCTTGGTTACATAAATATATTTTCACAGATCAATACAAAATTTTCTTTGCATCATTTCTTATTGAACTGTGCGAGTGGATATCAAGTTTGACTGAAAGAAAGACCTGTTTTAAAGGTGGAAAACATGCGACGTGGACTCCTAAATTGATACAGCAACTCAAGCACACTGACTACAGGATTTCAAGGGTTGTTGATTTCTAGATTGATAACATCTTGGGAGGATTTATTATTGAGTTTGTAGTAGACAAAACCATGTTCTATAACGAAGCAGAACGATGATTCTTCAAAGGACTAGGAGGTAAGTATTTGAAATCTTTGAAACTTTGGATTAAGATCCTTCTATGTGAAAAAATAGTTTTACAGATGCAACCAGATTGTTAATTTACTTATGTTTGGAAGAAAATAACATAAATCTGAGCAAGAGATCAGAACAACGCAAAGTGGAAAAAGATATAGAATAGATACCAGAAAGAGAGCTCATGGACAAGATCCAAAGGCCTTTGTAGAGACTAAGTATAGTCCTCTTTTGAGTGAGTCTGAAAGTAAAATATAAGATAGCAACCATGATAAACCTCAGGTAACTCTGTAGTATTCACCTTCCAAGCCTAAAACCTCATAGAAGTCGGAATCTAGTAATAACCAGGGTGTTTTTGGCTCTCCCCCTCCCCCCTCCCCCTTCTCCCATACTCCTCCTATCCCCATCCCGCCCCCCTCCCCCCTTACTTCTCCCCCTCCCTCCCCCTTCTCCCCATACTCCTCCTATCCCCATCCGCCCCCCCTCCCCCCTTACTTCTCCCCCTCCCCCTCCAAGAAGAAATATGGTTGATGATATTAAGTTGTATGTATTCAAAGGAAATGGATCGGAGGATCCCGAGAAGTTTTGGTTTTTATGTGAAATTGTATGGACCACGAAGCAGATCAATGATGAAAATTTAAAGAAAACGCACCTCATTATGATGCTGCGAGATAGATCTCTCACATGGTATATGAAGTATTCTAATAATCAAATTAGAACATTTGCAGATATTAAAGCAACGTTGATAAGATCATTTAAGAAGTCGAAGTCTGAGTCGTAGTGCATCAATAAGTTAAAAGAAATTAAACAGAGACCTATTGATTCTGTTTGGGAATTTGATTAGAGGTTTAAGGAATTGTTAGATCAAGTGAGCTTTGAAATAGCTTTGCAGCAACATCAGGAATGGTTTATAGTTGTGTTGTTGTCGTATATCAGGCTACCATTGATGCAACAAAAGATAACACGTCAATCTGAAGCTATGAAACTTGCGATGAAGTTGGAGGCTTCACCTATAGGAGATAATAATGTAGTATGCAACATATTTAGATTCAGCTAGCAAACCTAACCCTGTTGATACAAGATATCAATAAAAGCGAAGAATTCAGAGAAGAAGTTTGTTGTACAAAGTGTAGATCGGAAGGCCATTCTAAAGAACAATGTCCTATATTTAGGGATTACATGGCTAGTGGGGCAGTGAATCCCTTAAATGTTGGATCCAACCCATGGTGCCATTTATGCAAGACTAGAGGCCAACATTGCTAAGAAGCTTATTACCTGGTACAAAAGTAGGTGTAGACTCCAAGGAACCTATATTGAAAATTTTGTAAATCAGTAGCACATGATGAGAACATTTGTCGAGCTTATGAACTAATGATGGAGCGTAGTGTTGACACTTACAGAATGCAAGCAAAAGAACATGGACATGAAGTGAGTGGACAATGTGGTGGTCGAGGAGGCTACCAAGGATGAGGTCGAGGTGCTGGAGCTGGTAGAGGACATGGATAGATTATTTTCTATAACTGTGGCCAAGTAGGTCATTTTGCAAGATATTGTTAGAACCCTCCCACAACATGTAAGTAATATAAATATTTTGACCATGTAATTGAAGAATGTCTTGTACTTATGGAAAAAATGCAAAAAAAAAGGAATCAGCATCTGGCACAAAATATTCAAATGATGACCGTTGAAAGAAGCAATGACGGACTACGAATTAGTATTGTTACTAGAAGTGGAGTTGTGACCAGTAGTGATAAAGCAAATTGAAGGAAAGAATCTGAAACTGCATGGTTTAGAAAAATTGTTGAGAAATCTCTTGTTTTTTATATTCAGAAGGAAAATGAAGTGTTTATGGAAGTAAAGCGAAGCTTTATGGATGTTGGAGCTTCGACCTCCAGTGCGTAGCCAAAGCAGAAAACTAGCTGCAACGTATCATTAGCTTTGACACAGAATCAAGTTTCGATGTAGAATCGAGCCTCAACATAGGATCGAGCTCCGACACAAGACCAAAAGTCAACAAATCAAGGAGGTACTTTAAAGTCTTTTCTGCAAATGTGTATGAAATTATTAAGACATCAAAAGGTGGTAGAAGGGCTTCAATAGTTGATAGATTCTTGTGTATCAAAAGAAATATCGTGAAGTGAGATGCGCATAGTGAATAATTTGCATCGGCAGAAGACAACTAGAAGAGAAATGGGGCTTAGAGCGCAAATAGGAGAATATGAGATGGATCAAGTTATTCTAGATTTGGGATCTTATGCTAATGTTTTGACAAAGAAGGCATGGGAATTAATCAGTAAGACAAAGCTACAGTGGTCGTCGAATCAGTTAAGGATGGAAAATCAGCGAAATATCTTCCCCTTAGGAAGACTACTAGGTTTAACAGTGAATATTGAAGGAGTTTGCTCTATTGTTGACTTTTAAGTACTAGATATCGTTGATGATAGTAACCCTTATCCTGCATTGTTTGGACTTGATTGGGCATTTGATAATATGGCCATAATTAATCTAAATAAGAGGCAGATGATATGTGAAGGAAGAAATATGAGAGTAATTGTTCCCTTGGATCCTCAGAAGGAGTAAGATATACAAAACCAGTCAAAGAAGAGTATTGTGTAGCTGATATAGATAATATATATCAAATGGCAACACATGAATAAGATTATGTTAACCCTACTATAGAAGGAAAGTTGACTTGGGAGCATGATAATTCATGTGCATCAGGCTCACAAGAAGAATTGGAAAATTGGCAGAATAGGATACATGAAGTATCTACAAGGCATTGTGCAAGAATTTCCAAATCGGTTGGTTGCATGACATCTGAGGTATGTAATTTACCTTCTTATGATGGCTTAGGCGATGTAAACATTTTTCTTGATGAATATGAGGAATAGGTTCCAGAAAGTCAAAGATTGTTAGCCTTGGATATAACCCAGAAAGCTACTCCTGCTAGATGGTGGGGTGCACACAAGAAGAATATAAAAAGTTGGAAAGGATGTCAAAGATTGATATGGATAAGGTTTGGATATATAGATACAGAAATATAGATAAAATATGATCGTGAAACTAACCCTAGGAAGCATATCCAGCTATGCACTACAACATGGAAGAAGATTCCAAGGTAAGAATGGGTATATGGATTCATTCATACATTAGAGACAATCCCTAAGAAATGGTACTTGAAAACAGAGCTTCGACATGGTATAGTAAACTGGAAAGACATGGTTGATGGTTTCATCTTAACATTCATCTTTGAAGATGATTGTCCATACACAAATTTGGCCCTTCAGACAGTTAAGAAGAAAATATTTGAGATTGTAACACCATTGACATGGCAGCGACTTGATTGGGTTGTGCGGATAGAAAATGCACTGGAATGCTATAACCTTACTACAGAAGAAGAAGAAGATCCTCGAAACATCGACATAGCATAATCAGAAGGATACGCGAAGTAAAGGACCTGAATTAGAGATACCAGATATAACGAAGCCACTGAAGACCAAGAAGGTGAACGTAGGATCATAGAAGGAACCAAAGTTTGCAACAATATGAGATTATTGGGATGAAGAGACAGTCAGTAGAGTTACAGAGTTACTTCATGAATATAAAGAACCGTTTCCCACAAAGTTTTCAAAAATTAAGGGTATAGTAGGAGATATAAGAGTTATGAAGATTCCCCATAAACCTAATATGAAGCCATTCAAGCAAAGACCTTACATATTGAACCCAAAGTATAATGAGAAATTAAAGATAGAGTTTGATAATATGATAGCAGCAAGAATTATTGAACCAGTAGAAGAATCAGAATGGGTAAGTCCTATGGTGGTGCAAGAAAAGAAGACTCAAGGAGAAATCAGGATTTGTGTTGATTTGAGAAAGTTAAACTATGCATGTTTACATGTTCCCTTCCCTACCCCTTTCACAGATGAAGAGCTAGAAAATGTAGGAGTTCAAAAAGATTATTCATTTACAGATGGATTTTTAAGTTGTCATCAGATTAGGATTGCACCTGAAGATTGGCATAAGACCACCTTTACTACAGAATGGGGCTCATATCAATATAGAGTAATGCCTTTTGGATTAAAGAATGCCCCTGCTATATTTTCTAGAGTGGTGGTTGCATCTTTTAAATAATATATCCACAATTTTTTGGAGGTATACATTGATGATTGGATAGTATTTGGGTTGTTAAGCAAACATATTGGAAGTTTAAGACTTATGCTTGACACATGCAAACAATATCAGATCTCCTTGAGTTTAAAGAAGTGCATATTTTGTGTACCTTTTGGTATACTGTTGGGACATATTGTTTGCAAACAAGGATTAATGGTGGACCCTACTAATATTGCTATCATTGTAAATTTGCCTCCACCTAAGACATTAAGACAGTTTCACACTACATTGGGACATACTGGATATTATAGGAAATTGATCAAAGGGTATGTGCAGATCATTGTGCCTATGGAGAGGTTAAAGAAGGATGTAACTTTTTAGTGAAATGAATAATGTCAAAAGAGCCTCGACATATTGAAAGACAAGATGGTAGTTGCACCTATATTAGTGTGCCCTGATTGGAATAAGGAATTTCATGTCCATGTTGATGCCTCTTATATAGCTTTGGGAGTGGTACTAGCACATCCTGGTGAAGGAGAAATTGATCATCCTATAGCCTTTGCAAGTAGAAAGTTGTCCAAGGCAGAAAATAATTACACAACTACAAAAAGAGGAGGATTGGCTATGGTATATGCTTTTTAGAAATTTATACATTATTTGTTGGGATCACATTTTGAAATGTTTATAGATCATTCTGCACTGAAGTATTTGGTTAATAAACATGTCTTAGGAGGAAATATTTTCATATGGTTACTATTATTTCAAGAATATTACTTTGAGATCATTATTAAACCAGGAAGACTGAATACAGGACCTAACCATTTGTCAAGGTTGGAAATAGGGGAAGAACCAACTAGCATATAAGATAATCTCCCTGATGCGTTGTTATTTACATTCAGAATTGCAAATGATCATTTTGCAGATATCATTCAATTTTTGAACATAGGAATGGCTCCTTCATAATATACTACACAGCAGAAGAAATAATTAGTGATTAAGGCAATTGACTTTTCATTGATAGCAGGATAGTTATATAAGATGGGACCGTATGAGATATTGTGTAGGTATGTCTTTGAACATGAAAGACAGATGATTCTAGCAGAGGCTCATGAAGGTGTAGCTTGTGGAAATTATGCAAGGAAAGCTACTACGCAGAAGATTTTGAGAGCAGGATTGTGGTGGCCTACACTGCAAAAAGATGCAAAGGAATAATGCAAAGCATCTGATGTATGTCAAAGAAAAGGACAACCTTCAAGAAGAGATGAGATGCCACTGGTACCACAAGTTACATTGCAAACTTTTGATAAATGGGTTATTGATTTTGTTGGACCTATCAACCCACCTGGAAAGAGGACTAGTGTGATGTACATAATGACTGCAACTATTTATTTGACAAGGTGGGACAAAGCACAATTAATAAATGATTGCAATGCAGAGACTTTTGCGAAGTTTATTTTTGAATACATACTGTCGAGATTTGGATGTCCAAAGATTTTGATGAGTGACCAAGGTTCTCACTTCCTGAATAAAAACATTGAAGCATTGACTAAGGAATTTCAAGTCTATCATCATAATAGTACTCCTTATCACCCTCAAGCCAATGGAATATTATAAGCATTTAATAATATTTTGGAGAATTCATTGACTAAGGTATGAATGTGAACAGAGATGACTAGGACCTTTGAATTCTAGCAGTATTATGGGCTTACAGGACCACATGTAAAAAGTTGACAGCTTAGAGACCCTTCAGATTAGTTTATGGGCAAGAAGTTATGATGCCCATGGAATACATTATGCCTAGCTTGAGGATTATAGCTTTTACAAATATGGCAGACCTTGACATAATGGAGGAAAGAATATCGAAGTTGATTGCTTTAGAGGAAGACAAATTTATATCAGGATTCCATCAACAAGTACAAAAAGCAAGAGAAAAGGCTTGGCATGTGTTGGCTTGTTGGGGCCTGACCCAGGTTTAGTATTAGTTAGCCAAATAAATCCCTACACTACTGGCCCTTTTGGAATTGGCCCGCGAAGCGTAGACCGAAGTCTCACCTGAAGTAGTATGGGGGGGTGATGGAACCAAGTTTCCACACCGTGAGATGGTCGTGATGTCAGTTTATTCCTTCTATTCCTGCTTCCGCGTAGGTCATTAAGTTCTATGGCTCTGTCTACCTAGCCCCTTATTCCTCCCTTTGATACCTATGCAAAAGGGTACGACTGATCTTCGCACAGCCCTAACCTTTGGTTCAGATACTTTCACACTGCTGAGGTAGTGTATTGCACAGACTGTCAAGTTATCTTAATAATCTTACTTATCTTATTAGATAATCACAGTGAGCACCGCGTAAATAGATATTATTATTTGTGTACAATTATCCAATGTAGTTACATACATTCGCGCATCACATAAGCGTTATAAATGAAATTCATACACAACATGACAAGATGCATTAACTAGAACAAAGACACAGAAATTGCAGAATACTTCTCTTTATTGATATCTTCAAGTGATCACAGACTCTATCTGCCCTACGCACATAACTACATGGATCCGCACACTCAGCTACAGACTTCCACCCTAGGCCTCTACACGCTCAGCTACAGAGCCTCTACCTACATTACAACCTAAAACTTAGACTTCTTCCTTCAAGGCTATGACTCTCTAAGACTTATCTCCACTACTTAGAGCTTACTTAGCTCTTTTTATACAATCCCATGGTCCGCGAAACATGGGTAGATATTTTACAGCTGACTTTACTTTAAAAGTAAGGGCAGACAACCCTTTATGACTCATGACACCTTCGCGCTGCGCAACCAAAAAATGCAGAGACTTTACAATTTTATTACAAAATTTGACCCAAAACATGGGCTTTTAGCCCCAAAATTATCCATGGGGGATCCCGTTCCCAACAAGCCCCCAACACAAACGTTGTTACTTGCCTCGAGTCACTCGGCAGGTGAAAAGATCTTAGTGCAAAGACCTTCCTGCTCGACTCGTATGAAAGTAACGCAGCAGTGCACTGTGCAGCGGTCTGCTTCGCATCTTAGACCATCTACTTGGTCACTACTCCTGAACTGTCGACCTGAAGCTTTTACTCAGTTGCTTGTAGATTCACAAGCTTTCCTTCAATAGAGCCTGCCACCGTGTAAGCCTCATCTAGCCAAGACTTCAGTCGTGCCTTCAGCACTGCTTCCTTATGCAGCACTGCATCCACCTGTTCTTTCAGCTGCTTGGCCTCCTGTAGCTTTTCTAGTCTTTGTATCAGTGTGACGATTCATGTTGTGCCCTTGACCTCATCATAGTGTTGTTGTAGCTCACACGCTTCTGTCTCTAGTCATTGTACATTGGGGTCCTCCTGCAAGCTTGTCAGGACCTTGAATGACTACTCAAAATGTTGCGTGCAGTCTGCTACTGCACTATCAACCACCACTACTAATTCTGTGACAGAGGTTGCCCGTTTCTCCTTTACATCTGGTAGAGTTGAAGGTTGGGCCTTCAACTACAACTCTATGATCTGCAAGTTCAACTCCATTTGAACCCTCGCCATCTCAGTACGAGCATCGCGCACCCCCATAGCTAGCGTGCGGACGCGCACCTCGACTGGTTCCTCCTCAGGAATGGCCAATCCTAGGACCATTCGACATGCCTCCTCGACAACCTGCATAATGCGCTTGTTCTGGTTGGTCACCTTGGTCACAACAGCGATGGAAAATTCTCGTTGTAGTGCCATATGTTCATTGTTAATCCGTTGCTCACTAATCACTTGAAGGGCATGGTGTTCATGGGCCCTTAATTCTGCAATCACCCCATCCTGCAATAGGTGGAGTGCTTCACACGGGAGCGCTGCCAGATTCAACCCTACTCCCTTTATGGCATTGACAGTGGGCCTGTCAAATTCATTCTCTATGGTCAGTGCTCCATCAGGCAACACTATCGAACTGGAGACCTTTGCGCGCAACATCTCGACAGCTTCTGAGGTGTCGATAGCAAGGCTAGTAGACATCGTGCCAGCCTGTGTCGTGTGGATCTGCAGCTCTTGTAAATGTGTCTGGATAGCCCTCAATACTAGTTGTTGATGCTGCTAAAACTGTTTTAGGGCCTCCGCGATGACATCCCGCACTGTGTCACCAATGTCGTGCAGATCACCCTCTGTTAGTGTGATTGGGTCTAGTGAGGTCTTAGTAGCCTTTGATTTCTTCCTAGACCCTCCTTTCTCCTACTCCCTTGGATACTTGATGAGGGAAGACATCGCCTGTGAGTCTGTGCCATGTTGTTCTGTCTGCTCATCTGTCTCCTCCTCTATCTTGGGTGAAGGTGACCTCGCGCCTTTGTCAGAGCCTCGCTCTGTCCTTCCGCGCCCTGATGGACACATGGTGAAAGTCTGCTTTAAACTCTGCATAGCCCTACAAGTTGGCATACACCGTAGGTGACAACTGTAGCTTGTGGTTGATGGCCATGCAGATGTTCATCTCCATCAAGATCCAGAAGGTCTTGTTTTCCTTGATTCGTTGTGTGTCCTTGGTCACCCACAACAAAGCGTATTTCACTACTTTTGGTAGGTCTGGCGCGACCGAAGGAAATTGGCTGTCCTCTGGCAACTCCCATGCTACCAGCACAATCGACAGCAAGAGCCACGCATAGTGGAACATCTTCCTGAGCTCCTATGGTTCACGGCAGTTCGCTAGGAACTCCCCGCTAAGATAGTCCGACCAGTTCAATTGGACTCCTTTTGCACACTAGGATGCTAACGCGACGACAGGCACCAGCACCTCGTCGACGTGACACTTCCTCATCACCTTCCTTGCTAAAATCTGTGTGGATATCTTTACCGCAGGGTCACAGATGCTGGATACGGCATATCTGCATGGTTTCTTCACCAGCTTAAACTTTTCCTTCATGCTCACCACCTTTTCTGCCAAATATCATGGCCAAATTCTCTCATGTGTAAGGAAACCATGTTATCCTATGAATCAATCTATCTATGATCGGTATTAGCTCCTCCAGCCACAGACACCCATCATGCACCAATCATAGCAGCTGTTTAATGACCAATACTATCACCAGGGTGCAGTTGTAGTGCGACACCCAAAGTAGGTTGAGCAACCCTACCTTGTCTACTCCTCTGAGCCACCTTTGTGGCTCCAATGCGGTCATTTCAGTGTTTGTATCGATGATGTGGCACATTAGTTGCTCGTTCGCTAGGTGTGGGAACTTCTGATGGTCAGCCAAGTCCCAGTCTTCAAGTTTTAACAGTGGAACCCGCACCAAGCACAGTCCTTCGAAAACAATCTTATCCGGTAGCGAAGGGGTTTGCAAGGGGGTCTTGCTCTCATCGATGTCTTTCGGAACCTTGGTATTTCCCTTGCCCTTGCGCAAAGGGACATACTCAGGCAACCAAGTAATAGGGTTAGCATCGTGGGCTTCAACCTCTTCCACCTCTACTCCCACATCCTCATCATCCATCAGGATGTCTTCAATTTCTTCCTCTTCCGGCTCCAAATTGATGGCTTTGCCCTTCTCCTACGTGGTACGCTTTGGTGGATTTCTTCTTGGCAATGTCCGCACCAGTATTGTAGGCTGCTTTCCCTTCTTATCCCTCGCACTCTCCTTGGTTGGGGTGGGATTTGGTCTCAGCGTTCTTAGAAATTTAGGGACTTCTACTAATACTTCGGCCACTTTTGGAGCAACTTCCTCTGCCTCCATATCCATTTTCGTCACCGACTCTTCTACTTCGGTATCTATAGCTTCTGTGGGCACCGACATGATGTTATGTAAGAACTCCTATGTCTCCTTCGATAATGTCTCAAATACTTTACTGGCTATCAAAAGTTCGTAGTGCTAGTGATTCATGTGCGTCTAAGAGCTCAACAACTCAATTCTCAAAATGCCAACTGTTTTTCGTTGGAAAACCACTTGTAATTTATAGGGAATTTTGAATTCAAATCTGACTGTTCCCCCCAAATTAAATTCATTAATGCCGGATTGGCGGCAGATCTTCAAGGATCTAACCCATAAATTTCGTCTTAAATGTCGACCGCCTGCTCCATTTGGCCGCATTTCTACCGTCAAATCATGAACAGTGACTTTAACGGTCACTTTCTAGCTGACCTGCGGAATTTCTCCCTGAGTAGTGCAGCTCCCTTCGCGCTATCGTGAACCCTATGACACTTCCTTGCATCGCATAATCCTCCAATCGCGTAGCTCGCCAACCCGAGCAGTGTATTTTATAGTCTCACGCCTCCTTTTAGCTGCCTGGAGTGCTAAGACTATGCTACCTTCATCTAGTCACATGGTCGGACCACCGGTGTATGGCTTCAAGCGACTACCATTCACCTTACCTGGGAAGGGTTCTCCATTCAATTTGACCAGCTGTACCACTCCTTCATCGATAATCCCCTTAATGACATAGGGCCCTAACCAGTGCATTTTGAACTTCCCTGGAAATTTATCGAACTTGCTATCATATAACAAAACCAGGCCATTTACCTTAAATGTGCACAACTTAATGTGCCGATCATGCCATGCTTTTTCGCGTTGCTTTTGGACCTCTTGGTGAAATCCCGCTAGAAATATCTCTTCCTCAAGCTCAACCAGTTGTGCGAGCCTTTCTTCCAAGGCTCTGTGATCCGTCATACCCATGAGTGACATTATGCGTAGACTAGGCACAATATATTCCATAGGCATTACCACTTCAACACCATAGACAAACCTAAAGGGAGTTTGTCCAATCAACTTCTTGCATGTCATTCGATAAGCCCATAGTACTGCAGGTATGTGTAGGTCCCAATCACTTTGCTAAGCATTGCAAACCTTGGTCAACATGTTTCCAAAAAATTATCGAATGATTCCATTGTCCCGTTAGCCTATGGGTGATAAGGCGTGCTCTTCTGGTGATATACCTGAAATTCCTCCGTCAACACGTTGACCGTCTCATTCAGAAAGTGTGTACTGTGATCACTCATCAAAATCTTTGGATATCCAAATCAGGTCAGTACATACTCCAAGAGGAACTTCGTAGCAGTTGCGCATGTGCAATCCTTCATAGGTTGTGCCTCCTCCCAACGAGTCAAATACTCTGTTGCGGTGATAATGTACCTCACTCCCATCTTTCCTTGGGGTTGAATGGGTCCCAAAAAATCTATGGCCCATTTCTCAAAGGGTTGTAATGTCATATGTGGATTCAGAGGCATCTCATCCCTTCACGATGGCCTGCTAGTCCTTTGACACATGTCACACGCTTTTCAGTAAGATTTTGAATCTTGATGGAGGGTTACCCACCACAGCCCTGTGCATAGAATATTCTGCGCGGTCGCTCTCCCTGCATAATGTCCTCCCGCAGCCCCTCCCATGAGCATCCACAAGGAAGCTGCTTCTTTCAAACTCGGGTACATATCATCGCAATATCTCATTAGACCCCATTTTATATAGATCCCCAGCAATGACAAAAAAATATGCCGCGTGCACCACTAACTCCTTCTTTTGTTGGACGGTGTAGCCTTTCAACGCAGTTCCTGTCGTTAGGAAGTGTGTGATATCCTCAAAATGACCATCTGTGACGTGCACTGCAAATAGCTATGTGTCAGGCAATCCTTCTTCCAAATTAGTGGGCTCTTCCCCTGTTTCGATGAGTGTCTGGTCCCGCGTTCAATCGTCTAGGCTTCACAATAACTTCAAAATCATATTCCTGGAACAATAACATCCATCTGCAGATTCTCCCCCCCAACACAAGCTTATTGACCAGGTACTTCAACATGGAGTGATCCTTATACATCTTAAAATGGCCTCCCAATAAGTAGTGTCTAAACTTTTGGAGCGCGTATACCATAGCTAACCCTTCGCACTCGGTGGTGGAATAGTTTTTCTCCCCCTTGGATAACCTTCTACTTGTAAACGTGATAGGATGGTCCAAGTCTCCTCCACCAACCTGTGTCAGTACTGCTCCTAGCACTATACACAATGCATTGACATGTACATGAAACTCCTTCTTCCAATCTGGGAATACTAAAGTCGGCGCGGTGAACATCTTTTCTTTCAATAAATCCAAGCTCTTCTTACAGTCAATGCTCGTTCAAATAGTAAGTGACATCCTTCTTCAATAACTTTTCCAAAGGCAAGGTGATCTGGTCATAGCCTTTGATAAACTTTCTGTAATATCCTGTATGTCCTAGGGTGGCATGTAGCTGCTTCACAATCCTCGGCGCTTCCAAGTTTAATATCACCGTGATCTTCGTGGGCTCTACCATCAGTCCATGTCTACAAACCACATGACCCAACAGGGTTCCAGAAGGAACACAAAATAGACACTTCTTCAGATTGACTGCAATATGGTATCTTCGACAAGTTTCTAGCATTAGGCGTAAACTGGCGACATGTTGTTTCACCAGCCTAAACACAATCTAGTCATCAAAGTATACTTCCATGAACTTATGAATAAATTCCTTGAACGCAATAATGACTACGCGTGAAAAAATCATAGGCGCATTCTTCAACCCAAATGGGATTACAGTGCACTAAAAACAACCCCACTCAGTCATGAAGGTTGTCTTGCTCCTATCCTCCAACGCGATTTTGATCTGATGGTACCCAGAGAACCCATCAGTGAAGGAATATGCTTCATGGCCACCTACATTCTCTAACACTTCATCCGTGAACAGAGTCAGGAAACAATCATGTACGCAAGCATCATTCAACTTTCTAATATCCACGCATATCCTTATTTCATCCTTTTGCTTCTTCTCCAGTACCACCATTGGGATTACCCAGTCAGATTCTTCCACGGGCTCAATGATGCCTATCACGAGCATCTTGTCTAGCTCTAATTGGACCTTCTCCTTATACTTCGGATTGAGACAGTAAGTTCTTTGTTTAACCGGCTTCGCATCAGGACTCAACGTGACCTTCATAACACCTAAGTCCCTGATTATCCCTTTTAGATCCGTAAACTTGGTAGGGAATAAATCCTGGTATTCGTAGAGCAATTCAGTGACCTTGTCCACCATCGCATCGTCCCAGTAATCTCCAATCTTTGTAAACTTGGGCTCTGCCTCCATACTAATGTTTACTTTTTTTTGTTTTTAGTGGCACAGTTATATCAGGAGTCTCAATCTGCGGTCCTTCATCCTCGCAGTGACCTTCCATTTCAGGCATGTTAACCTTTTGTGGATCCTCATCTTCTTCTTCAGTGATTAAGTTATAGCATTCTAGCACGTGACTCAGCTGAGTAGCCCAATTAGGCTAAATTAGGTCCAAAGGATCCTACAGTATCCTAAAGATTTTTGCTTTTACTTCTTGTAGCACTTCGTCGATACAGTCAAACCCATCTTCAAAGTTGAATGTCATTATGAATCCTTCATGCAGAATATCCCATTCACCTGTACAGTGGTAGAGTTTTGTTTTTACGTACCAGTTCATTGGGACGACATCCAGGGTGTGACAGAACAAGTGCACCCATTCCAGAGGGGGCTTCTCTCCATAAGCCTGAGCCCATTTGGCCAAGTTTGTGCTCGAATCATCCTACCCATCATACTTGTCTGTTATTCATACCTTCGGCTTCCCAAAGCGTGTTCTCGTCATCCTCCTACATTCGCGCCAATCATCAAAGCTTCCTTATGCATACCCCACCATCTTGTGGGAGTAGCACATAGTGCCCAGTCTAATGCCTAGAAGCATTGCTTTTCCGGTACCTCCCTCTCAAATGCATCCAAAAAGATATCTACAAAATACAGGACATCATAAGTGGGCAGTTTTCTTACCTCTTACGACACACAGTGCAGCGACTGGGTCATCATGTTACAGCTCAGCGTGGTTACTTCATGTAACTGATTCTGCCAGTGCTCTAATTCTTCATCAGAGTCTGAGATGCAGGAACTCTGGCGATCCCATGTAATTCAACTATCTGTTGTTGGATTCACCCAATCTTGGTCTCGCGCTGTTATCTTATAGATACAATCCAGATCGTCATCACTCTCATAATCGCAGACTGGTTGAATATAGCGCGATCCTTCAGCAGGATCTATGGTTACTATTATGCAAAGCGATTTCTTTTCAAATATCATCTTTTGCTTCTTTAGGTTGATTACCCCTTTCATATCAATATCCCAATCAATTCCAAGGAGCGCAGGGTAGGGTTGCTATCATTCACAATTTCTGTTACTTCAATAGCATCTAGTGTACTTGTGCCTTCAATATCTACAGTCACCCCTTGCAGACGCCCCATGGGGATGATCTTCTACTGATTCGCCATCCTTAGCTAAATCGGAGACCACTAAAGCGCGGGTCTTCCCATCTGTTCGCAAGTCTGCTTCGGTATGACATTCGCATCTGACCCCAGGTTCAAGATAACTTGATCCATTTCATACTCTCTTATCTGTGCAGTCAATCTCATCTCTCATCCCGTTCTTGTTTTATGTTTACCAATATTTCGTACTACGCGCGGCTCAGCCGGAGTGTTTTCGGTGCTTCTATTTATGAGCTCATGTAACCCCTTCACAGCCTTGCTATCACATAGTAACTTCATGCAGGTCTCCAAGAAAGTTGTAAGCATAGAAGGGTCCATCTCCTGATCAAGCTTATCCTTTCGCCATGAGGTGGAGGCCTCAGTGAATCTCTTCTTCGCCTCCATGAATGTTTCACGTGTGCGCTCCAAATTGAACTTAGTCTCCTTCATTGGAGCTTTGTGAACCCATGTGTTATCCTCGGGTTATTTCCCCTTATCATCTCATATTATGATTCCACTTTGGAGCACTATATTTACATTTGGATCCTCTTCGTGCAGCTCAGACCTCATCATCTACAGGTTCTAAATTAGCTAAGGTGGTATCGCCCCTTTGTCACGTATTGATGCTATCAGCATAGCACAGTCTTCCGTTTAATGATCAAACAGAGTGTAACTTGCACGATGGATGTGTTGGGTTAGTGCAATCGCGGGCATAGTGTCCTAGTCCTCCGTAACTGTAGAAAATCAGTTATCCCTGACCTCTTCCAAGTCCTCCTTCGCCTCGGCCTCGTCCGCACCCCTGAAATCATGTCCACGCCATCCCCATGCTCTGGTCAGGGGGTTGCGTTTATGCATGTACCCTATAGGCAGGTGTTCTATCCATCATCAACTTATAGCTTCTGCAATTGCACTCATCATGCCCTACTGACCTACAGAAGTTGCAGAACATTTCCTATGGTGTCTAACTTCTGCATCAGATGACAGTTATCGTGGCATTTTTCCCTACTATCTGACATATAGCACACCACAATGCAGGCGCCATGCTTGGTCCTCCCTGAGCTTCTGGCCTCAAAGGCATCAGTCCTCCTCCTACAATATAGTTCGCAAAGACCGGGCAATGGTCTTTGTCATGCCCCTGGTCCTTACTTTTTAGGCACCATACCTGTTCACGCACTTCTGGTCGAATTGTTCTATCCTACTTCAAACTTTGCATCTCAAGGAAAAGATTTTTCAACTGCACATGGATCTGTTGAACCCCCAGATTTGGATCTTGCATCGATCTTTCATGCAATCTCATTGCAATCTCCAAGGCCTCTGCCTAAGTCATTATATTTTGTTGTGATGGTGCAACCCTTAGGTGTGGTAGGAGCAAAGCCACGAACCATTCGCAGTGTTGTCCCTCTGTTAAGTTCATATTAGCTTCTCAGATTTTACACTTCAACCTCTGATCTAGTTCCCAAGGGTTCTCATCTGGTTGCATCGCAATTTTGTTGAACCCTATAATCAACTCTGCCTCAGATTTAGGCCTACTGAATTCTTTGTTCAGCGCAGTCTGGATGTCTGCCACTCCAGCATTTGGGTTATCATTAGAGTACTTAATTTACCAAGTTAGCGCGTGATCCTGCAGAGCACTAACCAGTGTTTCCATCTTCATGTGATCATCTGTAATGCCCTGAGCTTCCCATATAGCTTTCACCACGAACCAAAATTGGTCTGGGTCCTCATTTCCCAAGCCTTTGAACAAATGCAACTTTAATGAATTCGCCATGCTGAACTGCGGTGGAGGTGGAGGTGGTACGGGTGAAGTCACAGGTGATGGTGTTGAAGTTGGAGGTGGTGTGGGTGGAGGTGGCAGTTGCGAGAATCTTTGTCTTATTAACTGAATAGCACTTCATAAGAAGCTTACGTTATTCTCTCTTCATCACCTCGTGGAGGTGAAATCAATGGACTATATTCAGGACCCTTTCTTCCTTCGTTCTTGTAAGTTTTTCCGCTTTACGTAGCTCTGAACATCAAAGGTAGCTGCATAACCCGCTTTTCACACAATAACATTTTAATCCAGGTATTCAAAGATTTCAAGTACTTACCTCGCGAACCTTTGAAAAAGCATCGCTCCGCCTCACTGTAGCTGACTGAGGTATCGACCCCGAATTCAGTCACAAATCCTCTTATAATGCAATCGAGCCAATGATCAACAGTGCGGGCGATCTTATCCTTAGATGCTTCCAATCTCCGCACCAACTCCGAGGTCCAAACAATAGGACCGTCAAGTCTCCACCTTCCTTGGCTATCTACTAGCTTCGCGATCCACTCGTATAGCTCAACCAGAAAGGAATAGATGAAGATCTCGTGGATCTCTGTATATAGGTACCTGTCTAGCCATTGTTCCTTTGTCAGTCATGGATTTCTTTTCTCCTGCACTGTGAATTCGTGGATCTTCCTATCCAACTAGTCCCTGATCTCTTTCTTAGTTGGATTCCAGTGATATGACATCACACATCTCTTATGCAGATTTCGGTCCTAGCAACAGAACCATTTTTTTGCTTGTTGGAGCCTGAACCAAGTTTAGCATTAGTTAGCCAAACAAATACCTACACTGCTATCCCTTTCAGCATCAGCCCGCGGAGCGTGAACTGAAGTCTCACCCAAGCAGTATGGGGGGATGTTGGAACCAGATTTTTGCACCCTCAGATGGTTGTGATGTCGGTTTATTCCTCTATTCCTGCTTTCGTGTAGGTCGTTAAGTTCTAGGGCTCTGTCTGCCTAGCCCCTTATTCCTCCCTTTGATACCTCCACGAAAGGGTACGACTGACCTTCGCGCAGCCCTAACCTTCAGTTCAGATACTTTTGTGCTGCTAAGGCAGCGTATTGCATAGATTTTCAAGTTATCTTAAGAATATTACTTATCTTATTATATAATCACAGTTAGCACCGCATAAATAGATATTCGTATTTATGTTCAATTATCCAACGTAGTTACATTCATTCGCGCATCACATAAGCATTATAAAATGAAATTCATACACAACATGACAAGATGCATTAACCAAAACAAAGACACAGAAATTGCAGAATACTTCTCTTTATTGATATCTTCAAGTGATTACAGACTCTATCCGCCCTGCGCACACAGCTGCAAGGGTCCGCGCACTCAGCTGCAGGGGTCCGCGCACTCACCTGCGGACTTCCACCCTAGGCCTCTATGCACTCAGTTTCAGAGCCTCTACCTATGCTACGACCTGACACTTAGACTTATTCCTTCAAAGATATGACTCTCTAAGACTTATCTCTGCTACTTAGAGCTTACTTACTTAGCTCTTTTTTTACAATCCCAAGGTCCATGGACCATGGGTAGATCTTTTACAGCTGCTTTTAGTTTAAAAATAAGGGCGGACAACCCTTTATGACTCATGACACCTTCGTGCTCCGTGACCACAAAATGTGGAGACTTTACAATTTTGTTACAAAATTTGACCCAAAACATGGGCTTTTAGCCACAAAACTCTCCTTGGGGGATCTCGTTCCCAACAGCATGATAGACATATTAAGCAGAATAAGTTCCAAGTAGGAGACCTTGTTCTCCTCTATGACAGTAAATTTGTCAAATTTCCAGGGAAATTCAAGATGCATTAGTTAGGCTCATATATTATTAAGCATATTACTGAACGAGGCATGGTTCAATTAGCGAATTTAAATGGGGATTTGATTCAAGGAAGAGTAAATGGCATCAGGTTGAATTTGTACAGGGCAATCCTATCCCTATGTTACACAGTATTTTGTCACGCCTCTTGCACTTCCCTGTGACATACCCCAAAGTGCCTGAAACATGACCATCATGCAGTGTACTCATCCAGATATGCAGCTCAGATCCTCCCTAAAACACTGATGGAAAAATGACTTAAATCTTCCCCTGAAGAAAGGGCTCTAAAACCCTAATTTTTGCATCATCGCTCCCCTCACACTGGGAACCAGTGCTTATCGCTAGTTGCATTATACTAACCTCATGATATCAATGTGCTTTTGGCTTTGATACCTGCGATGATCCCTAAAAGGAAATTTTCCCAAAGATGACAAGAAGCTTCATGATCTAGAGGCTTCCAGAACGATGAGCTAGAGGTTGTTCGACGTGGATGTGTTGAGTTCTCTCAACTTGTTATCTGAATTGGATCCATAAAGAATGATTAACAGAGCCATGGCTGTACCAGGTCAAGACAGACTCAAAGAATTTAAAACAGCGATCAAAAACACCTCTAAACTAGCGGTAGTGGCAGCTACCATGGAACGACGAGGACCTCGGTCAAAGCACGTTGATCGAGGCCCATGGAGACTGTGCGGGAGGTGAAATTAGCCCCTAAGAGGCCAGGATCAGGAAACAGAGGGAGTTTTGATGTGCGATTAGCGCTAAGCACTGGGTGAAAACCCTCAAAATGGAGAAGCCCCGAGCACTCGGTCGCATGCGAGTCAGGAAAACTGTGGGACAAAAGGCTAAGCACTAAAGGTGGGACCCGCTCCAAAACCGACGGTATTAATCGAGGGCATCCATGGGCGGTAAGTAGTTTTGATGAAAAAGGAGCGATTCCACTCAGCACCCAATGCATGGCGAGTGGAGGAGAGAGAGAACCGCCACTCATCGCACGCTAACGGTCGAGCTAGTCAACCGCGCGGGACGAGTGAACGGCGTTGGATCTGGGGGCTCCAGATCTAATGGCTGAGATCGTGCCCGATGGAGAAGACAGAATTGACGAAGGGTTAAGCTGTGATTTAGAAGAACTTGAGGTCCGCTTTGACTGCCAAGGTGGCGAAAGACTCATTCCACGATGTAACCGAAGAATTGAACCGACGAAGCAGGCTGGCGCAATTCGCAGGAGGACAAGTGGCCATCTCTGAGAGCCTGATGATGGCGCTGAAATAGGGAACTCCAAGCGCAACTGCAAGCAGGAAATCCAATGGAGGCGGAAGAGGAAGCGAACCACCATGAGCTCGAATGGCTTTAAAGCCATGCACAAACCAAACAGAGTGCATGAGTCGGGAACCGAAAGACGGAACACCGAAGACAGAAGACAGAGAAGAGAAGAACCAGTAAGGCAAAAGTAGAAAGAGGACAGAGGGCTGAGCTGACCAAAGGAAGCATTGAGCACCAGAGAGCTTGAGAGACTCAAGCTATCCCTGAGAGAATCTGTCAAACCAAAGAGTTTAAAGAGTTGGCAAAGAAAAGAGTCTGTGTACTCTAGTGGTTTGGGGAATCCAAGAACGACCCTGCCAAGCCAATCTATTTCAAGAGACTCATATTGAGCTCCTCCATTGTAATTCTCTGCTTCAAGACACAATAAAAATAAGGCCACCATTGAAGCTGGACCGGAGATGTAGCCCTGGAGGATACGGTGAGCTCCTTATTAATTTCTTGTGTTCTTGTATTTGCTTGTTTTATTGCTCTGTTGTTTTCCTTTTTTAAGTGTCTATCTATTTGCAATCTGATCGATCCGTTGCTTAAATAACTTAGACACACCAGCACATGAGTCTGTAATACCTTCAATTAATAATTCTTAACTGAGGTCACTCATTGGGTGATTATCAGATCAAGTGGTATTAGAGCTCTAGGTTGTAAGGTTATACAAGCTCGTGTTGGTTTAGCTGTTGAATGCTCACTAGATCAAAGCTCAAATTAGGAGAAGGAGAGTTGGTCAAAACTAATCCTGAAATTAGGAGAGTCTATCATCAGAAGACAATATCAGAGGAAGGTTCTGTGGGGCCAAACCCTCAATTCATAGAAAGCTTCCTAGCTATAAAGTCTATGGTAGAAGAAATGTATAGGGACTTTAGAAAGCATAAGGATGAAGATTCATTAGGTTCTAAACAAGATAAAGAAGAAGAAGAATCTCATAACCGTGACCACTCAAAAGGAAAAGGGAAAGAGGAAAACTTTCTCACACCTCCTAATAGCCCTGTGCATAATAAGAAAGCATCTTTGATCAAGCTAGATGTTAAATTTGACTTGCCTATATATGATGGAGAGCTAAATGTTGAAAATTGGACAATTGGATTAGACAAATTGATGTGTATTGCAGAGTGCAAAACATCGACTCACACAAGAGAAGAATTCAGTTGGCAAGCCTATGCCTAGGAGGCACTGCCTTGGTTTGGTGGGAAGGTAGAACCCAAGTTGAAATGAAAAGAAATGGTAAGACTATCTTTGTCTGGAGTGACTTTGTTTCTGCAATCAAGAAGCAGTTCTATCCATTGGCCTACATGCAACAAGCCATGATGAGTTGGCAAACTCTTCGGCAGTTGAAAGGGAAAAGTGTGCAAGGGTACACTCAAGAAATTTAGAAAGAGAGCATTGATTCTAGGGATCTCATTAGACTCACCAGAGACTCTTTTGAAGTACATTGGTGGTCTACATAGCTACATGAGGCATACCATCCTCACGTTTAATCCCACTAGTATAGATGAGGTATATGTACAAGCTACTCATATAGAAGCTAGAGGAACGAATGGAAATCCAGAAGTTGGGGGACCATCCCAACCCACTACAAAAAGAAAGCAGAAGTGGAAAGCAAGGAACGTGAACACTGCACAGAAAAGCCAAGCTTCATGCACTCACTGTAAAAATGGGGGGCATGATGATGAGCCCTGTTGGATTCTGCATCCAGAGCTGAGACCTAAGAAGTATGAGGGCAAGAAGAAGAAGACTGCTACATCTATTCAGAAAGATTTTTGGTCAGACTTGGGAGATGAAACAATCATTGTAGCCACAGGTATAAGGTAAGAATTCTGAAGCATGTACTAGTAATTCTGCTCAAACTATTATTGATGAAGAACATGAGAGAAGAGGACATGAGCTTTTCCATATTCGAGTTATTTCCAAACATCAAAAGGTTGATACTTTGTTTGATAGTGGCTCACAAGTAAATTTGATTTCTGAAGCAATTGTAAAGAAATTGGGATTAGCAACCACAACTCACAAGAAACCATACCCATTGGGATGGTTGAATGATAAAGCACAACTACAAGTGACTAGATAGTGCAAACTCAAGTTTTCTTTTGGGTCAACATTTGTAGATGAGGTTGAGTTAGACATAATTCCTTTTGATATATGTGGAATTGTTTTAGGAAGTCCTTACTTGTATAATAGAAAAGTTATTTTCTATAGAGCTGAGAACAATTATCTACTTGTTAAAGATGGAATCGAATACTTTGTAAGAGCTCACAAGCTCAAGAATAATTATACTCTCATAAACTCAGGGCAGATGAAAAGAATGATAAATTCATGTAAACAATTCTTACTAATGGTAGTAAAAAAAAAGAAACCTGATCAAACCAATGTATTTGCAAGCTGTAATGCTAAGCAGCAAGTTGATATAGAAAAGATTATTTTAGAGTATGATGTCCTCTTTCAGGAACCTAAAGTTCTGCCACCCAAAAAGGAAATAGTACATGATATTATTTTGCAGCAAGATGTTCCATTGCCTAACATTGGAATGTACAAGTTGTTTGCTTTAGAGAATGTTGAAATCAAGAAGCAGGTGCAGGAGTTGCTCGAGAAGGGGTTCATCAGGCCTAGCACATCACCATGTGGGTCACCAATCATTTTGGTGAGAAAGAAAGATGGCTCATGGAGAATGTGCATTGATATCGAGCACTAAATAGATAACAATAAAAAATCATTATCCCCTTCCTCGCATAGATGATATTTTAGATCAATTAAAGGAAGTTGTTTATTTCACCAAGCTGGATTTGCACAGTGGATACCATTAGGTTAGAGTTGCAGAGCAAGATGCATGGAAGACTGCTTTCAAAACAAAGTAGGGATTATATGAGTGCCTGGTTATGCCTTTTGGCTTGACCAATGCCACTACTACTTTCATGAGATTAATGAATGATGTACTCAGGACTTTTCTTGATGGTTTCATTATTGTGTATCTGGATGACATTCTGATTTTTAGTAAAACGTGGGAGGAACACTTAAAGCATGTTAAGCAGACATTAGATGTTTTGAAAAGATAAAAACTTTATGTTAAACTCTCAAATGTGAATTTGGAAAAACCTCTCTAAATTATTTGGGTCATATAGTAGGGGGTGGTGAAATGAAAATAGATCCCTCTAAAGTGGCAATCATTCTAAATTGGCCTAAACCCAAGTCTGCTATAGAAGTGAGAAGCTTCTTAGGAGCAGCACAATATAGGAGGAATTTCATCTCTAACTTTTCCTCAATTGCAGCTCCCTTACATGATTTGACAGGATTGAACAAGGTGTTTCAGTGGGGAGGCAAACATCAGAAAGCCTTCGACATCTTGAAAGAAAAGATTAGTACAGCACCTGTACTAGCACTGCCTGATCTACAAAGACCATTTGAGATCCAAACAGATGCCAGTGACTATGCCATGGGAGCAGTGTTGACGCAGCACGGTAAACCCATATGTTATCATTCTGAGACTTTTAATCCTGCAGTAGTTAACTATCCTACATATGATAAAGAATTGTATGCATTAGTTCAGAGTGTGAAAAAGTGGAAACATTACTTAATGGGCAAAGAGGCAGTAATACACACTGATCATCAACTACTTCAATATCTGCACTCCCAAACTAAGTTGCAGCAATCAAGACACTACAGATGGATGGGTTTTCTACAACAGTTTCATTTAGTCATCAGATATAAAAAGGGCATACATAACAAAGTTGCAAACATGTTGTCTAAACCCATTATAAATGCATCTACTATACTTAAGCATAATTCTGTACTACATGAAAGCTACATTGAACAATATGCTCAAGATATAGACTTTAAAGATGTATATGCAACTTTGAGTCGAGGCATAAGAGTAGAAGAATTGGATTATCATGTAAAGGACCAAATCTTATATCACTATGGGAAACTCTGCATGCCACAAATAGAGAGAGTAAAGATAGTTAGAGAAGCACACACTTCTCTGATATCAGGTCACTTTGGGGTAAGTAAAATAGTTGCACAGCTGCAAAGATTTTGTTATTGGGTGAAAATGAATGAGACAGTTTCTAGATATGTAAGAGGGTGTACTATGTGTGCTAAAAGCAAGCTCAGCAATAGAAAACTAGGCTTGTACACTCCATTACCAGTTCCTTCTCATCCTTGGGAAAGTGTTTCCATGGATTTTGTTGGAGGACTGCCTAAATCTACGAAAGGTCATGATTATCTGTACGTGGTTGTGGATAGGTTCAACAAAATGTGCATTTTGATACGTTGTAATAAGTAGATTATAGTTGAACAAACTGCAAAACTACTCTTTGAACATGTATGGGTTCATTTTGGATTACCCACTTCTATTGTATTTGATTGAGACACCCAATTTGTGGGGAAGTTTTGGTCAAGTCTGTGGGAGCTAATGGACACCCAACTGAAGAAAAGAACAAATTTTCATCCAAAAATCGATGGCCAAACAGAAGTAGTTAACAGG
Source organism: Pinus taeda (assembly GCA_000404065.3). Classification (NCBI taxonomy): domain Eukaryota; kingdom Viridiplantae; phylum Streptophyta; class Pinopsida; order Pinales; family Pinaceae; genus Pinus; species Pinus taeda. The sequence continues at coordinate 12,067 of APFE030293518.1, read as the reverse complement.
ACAGTGATCCAGTTACTTAGAGGATATTGCAGCAAACATCCTAAGCTTTGGGATGAACATTTGTGTTATGTGCAACATGCTTACAACATAGCAAAACACTCTTCTACACAGAGATCTCCTTTTGAAACATGTTTTGGTTTCATACCAAGGTCTCCTTTGGATTTGTCTTTGGTAAAGATGCCACAGTTCATGGAAACAGTGATGTGGACAAGGCAAATAGGTTCATTAAACAGATCCAGGTGATCCACCAAGTAGTACAGGAACAGCTGGAAAAGAGCCAAGCCAGATACAAGGCTAGGCATGACAAGCATTGGATAGAGCATAGTTTTCAAGTTGGAGACCAGGTTTGGTTGTATATCAACAAGGACAGGATGCAAGGTGAAGGTAAAAAGCTAAAGCCTATTAGGTATGGACCTTTTAGGATACTTGAGAAGATTGGTGAAAATGGTTTTCACCTTGATCTAATAGCTTACATGCACATCTACTCAGTCGTAAATGCTGATTGCTTGAGATTGTTTGAACCTTCTCTAATTGAGGATCCTGAAGAGCAGAGTCAATTTCCTTCTATTGATGACCTGCTACCTGAATATCTTAATGAATTGCAGGAAGACATAGTGTTGGACAGGAAGGTGAGGACAATGCACAGAGGAGATGTTGAGTACCTCAGAAGTGGACTCAAAGGTTTGAAGCCGAGCAGTGCAAAGTGGATTGAGATTGGGCAAGTGAGACAATAGTACCCTCACTTAGTCGATGCTTGAAAGAAAACAAAATTTTGGTGGTCCAAAAGCTTTTCAGTGGGAAGGACGTGATCCAAATTGGATCCATAAAGAATGATTAACAGAGACATGGCTGTACCAGGTCGGGACAAACTTCAAAGAATTTAAAACAATTATCAAAAACACCTTTAAACCAGTGGCAGTGGCAGCCAGCGTGGAACGACAAGGACCTTGGTCAAAGCGCACTGACTGAGGCCCATGAAGACTTCGCGGGAGGCGAAATTAGCCCCTGGGAAGCCCAAATCGGGAAACAGAGGGAGTTTTTGATGCGCGATTAGCAATTAGTGCTTAGTGCTAATCGCGCATCACTGGGTGAAAACCCTCAAAATGGAGAAGCCCCGAGCACTCACTTGCGTGGGATTCGAGAAAACCATGGGACAAAAGGCTAAGCACTAAAGCTGGGACTCGCTCCAAAACTGGTAGTATTGATCGGGGGCATCCATGGGTGGTAAGAAGTTTTGATGAAAAAGAAGCGATTCCACTCAGCGCCCAACACGTGGTAAGAAGAGGAGAGAAAACCGCCACTCATCGTGCGCTAACGGTTGACCTAGTCAACCGTGCAAAGACGAGCGAATGGCATCAGATCTAGGGGCTCCAGATCTAACGGTTGAGATCGCACCTGATGGAGAAGATGGAATTGATGGAGGGTTAAGCCGTGATTTAAAAAAACTTGAGGTTTTCTTTGACCACCAAGGTGGCGGAAGACTCATTCCATGACATATCCGAAGAATTGAACCGACGAAGGAGGCTGGCGCAGTTTGCAGGAGGAAAAGTGGCCATTCCTGAGAGCCTGATGATGGCACTGAAATAGGGAACTCCAAGAGTAGCTGCAAGCAGGCGATCCGATAGAGGCAGAAGAGGAAGCAAACTACCATGAGCTTGAATGGCTTTAAAGCCATGTACAGACCAGATAGAGGGCAGGAGTTGGGAACCGAAAGACAGAACACCAAAGGCAGAAGACATAGAAGAGAAAAGGACCAGTGAAGCAAAAAGCAGAAGACAGAGGGCCGAGCTGACCAAAGGTAGTGTCGAGCACCAGAGAGCTTCAGAGATTCAAGCCATCCCTGAGAGGATCTATCAAACCATCGAGGTCAAAGAGCTGGTAAGGAAGAGAGTCTGTGTACTCTAGTGGTTTGGCGAATCCAAGAACCACCCTACCAAGCCAATTTGTTTTCAGGAGACTCATATTGAGTTCCTTCATTGTAATTCTCTGCTTCGAGACACAATAAAAGAAGGCCACCACTAAAGCTGGACCGAAGATGTAGCCTTGGAGGATAGAGTGAACTCCTTATTAATTTCTTGTGTTCTTGTATTTGCTTACTATATTTGTCTGTTGTTTTCCATTTTTAAGTGTCTATGTATTTGCAATCTGATCGATCCGTTACTTAAATAACTTAGACACACCAGCACATGAGTCTGTAATACCTCCAATTAATAATTCTTAACTGAGGTCACTCATAGGGTGAATATCATATCACCCGCTAATTGCCTGTTGTGTTGGTGTGGGTCCTGCCACCCATCTTCCGTACATATCTTGAATCTCTTGATATTTCTTTCGTAATGGCTACACACTTTAGGTGTTTCAAGGTGCCACATAATCCTTCACATTCTATCTAGTTGTCCATGTGGCCCCACAACTTTGGCGTGCCTACAATTCCATAGGAATTTTAGCCATTCATGTTCATGGGGTTTCAGACCTCCTAGGTCTAACCATTGTCTGGGTGACATCATGTCAAAATAATCCAACCACGTGTTGAATTGTGAGAGGTCCATGTGTCTCCCATATGTGCCTCTTGTGGTTAACCAAGACCCCCAAACTACTTGCCATATGCCCATCAAGGCATCATGTTGATGTCATCTTCACTCTTATGATTGGACACCATGTGTCTCGGCTACAATGAGAAAAGGATGCCATGACAACTAGGCTCATACTATGCCTCATGTAGTGAATGGGAACCCTCAAACCCATCATCCACACAATTCCCTGGGGTTTCGACCTTCTAGGGTGGCCACCTTTGACAACTTCTTTGCCTGAAGAATCGAGGTGATGGAGAAATATCCATCACCGTCTCTCAAGAGAAAATCGATTCCCTTTTCCCATTAATTTCTCTAATCTTATTTAAAATATCCTCTGACTTCGGACTCTCTGACCTTTCTTCCCCATCCTTCTAACCAATCACGTGAGGGGAATTTAGTTCCGCCAATCAGAAGCCTCCTTTAACTAGGGTTTTGACTGTTCAAAGGAAAAGGTTAGCCCAAATTCTCCTATAAGTTCATGGCCTCACTCCTCTATGCCGCAACAAGGTTATCCTTCTCATATTGCCATAAATTGGTCAAAGGATCTCAACTCTTCTTCATGCAGTGTCTTAGACAAAGAGCTCTAGAGCCTTCCAGACTACAAGCTCAACTTCCACAAAAGATTCCTTGAACTAACCTTGCTAACTATGGCTCTTTCTCGGGGATTTGGTAGAATCCCAGACATGATTCACAGTTTCATAACAGTTCCCCTGGTTGCCTTGGGAGATTTACGATGTTATCCCTCTTGATCTTGAGTGATAGATTCACCAGTGATTTCCTGGCCACGAGTCTTCCCTTCCCAGGTGGAGGCAATGCCACCCAGGACGACCTAGGTGCTCCTACATGGTTTACTTACCATATAATTTGTGTAGACTCCTGAGAGGTTCTCACCTCTCCTACCACACTCTGAGGGTTATAGCCCCTGTGTCAGGCCTGCAAATAGCTCCATGCTGATACACAAAGCCATCAGGTGGCTCGAAAACCACCCTAAGATGCCAACAATAGATATCCACCGAGTTGAAAATGCTAGGCTAAAGGACATTTAGGTAAAGCTAGTAGCTCATGTTAGCACTTTGCAATTTCTTAAGGTTGTGAAAGAATTTGTAAAGGTAACCACAAAACCAATTTGAGTTTAGAAGATAGCCCTTATAAACTCAGAGATGGATCTCTCTGTCAGATTTATCTTTGTTTGCTTTGTAGGATTTTAGGTTAGATGTGAAAGTTCACAGTTTGGTTTTTCAAATGGTTTGGCTCGATCAACAGGGAAAGCCATTAGGCAATGGATTCAAAGAGTCTTAGAGTGATCAATTTTCAAAAATATCAAGCTTAAGTGTAACAGGGAAAGATAGGCATGCTGCTAGATCTTTGTAGATTATGAAATAGAGAAGGAAGAAAAGATTAAGAATCACTTAAAATATAGAGAATTTTTACCAGAATTATATATTTAAACTTTAGTGGAAAATATTGATTATTTCTTTGAACCAGAACAGAGTGTATTGAAAAAATTATGTACTTAATCTTGTTAAAAACAATAAAGAAATGACAGAATATGAAAACAGAGAAAATACCAAGTTATAGTAAGAAGAACTTCACCACATAACTATGACACATGAATACTGTAACAACTTTCTTATATTAATGCAAATGGCCACTTGATCTCAGTGAACATCTGTACAATGAATGGTAGTCCTTCTTAGTACAAGTCCCAACTTCAATACTTCAAATTCTAAAGTATTTATACAAATTCTATCTAAATATCTTGACATAAAATATAAATATTTATTACAAAATATCTCAAAGATTTTTTACAAAAATAGAAAGAAATTATAGGAGATATGAAACTGTTGTGGCTGATGGCACTATCCTCGAGGTTTGTTGTTGATGATTGTGCCTGAAGAAGTGTTGTCCTGTTGTCTTGCCATTGGAGGTGAAACTCTTTTACTCCATCAGTTCACATAATTTATCCCAATGCTCTTCACTTGGGATAGAAAACTTTATTAACTTCTGGTAAGTCTCATCTACCTCAGTATACTTTTGAAAATTAGGCTTGATGAGAAATAGGTGCTCGATATCATTCTTGATGAACTGGTCGAATTCTATAGCCTCTAGAAAAGCCTTCCTTGTGATGCTTCCTTTAATGCCTGCAAAATTTGATTTATATCAGGAAATATTGTATAGATTATGGTAGTAGTCCTTTAAACTGATCAGATAGTCTCCATTTCCTATCAGTCCTAGTAGTCCTTTAAGATTAAGTGCATTAAACTTTCTATGAAATTTTTGGACACTAGACTCCATGTTGTGACATTTGTTTTCTAATTGCAGCATCATGTTCCTCTTAGTCAGGACCCTTCTCACCTATAAAATTGTTTCTGTTCTATCTGTGACTTCCAAGTATTCTAACTCATCCTTGGTTTTTGAATTTAAGATCCTTATCAGTGATGTATCTTCTCCAGGCTTCTGTTTGAAATCTACTTTATCTTTGCAACTACTTCTTTTGATTTCCTAATCAACTCTTGTTGTTCAAATATAATTTGAATTGAGGGCCATATTTCATTGATGGCCTCATTAATATCTATACATATGCTCTCCTTTGCCTGTGCCAAAGTTTGGGCCATGACTCACTCACTTTCTAACTGTTCAATCTTTAGAGTGAGCCCGTGAGTTTTTTGCAACTCTGCTACATAAAAGTTGTCTATTTGTAGTTTTTGATCCTACAGAGTTTTGAGCTAAGCCTTTAACTTTTCAATTTCCTGCCCTTGAATGGATAAGTCTTCCATGGATTTAACTAACTCATTTGGAGAATCTATACTCTGTGTTCGTGATGTGGTTGATGTAGATGCTCCTCCCATTGTTGATAATAAAATAGGGACTGTTGTTAGAAGCACTATATCTAGCTATGATGATTGCTCCTTTTCCTTGAGGAGCTTTTCCATCTCCACTTCCATATCCTTAATCTGGCTACTTTGTTCTATTATCTTGAACATGTTCTCTTTTTCTTTCTCTAGCTCCCCAACTTCCTTAGCTTGGGGATCCTCAGTGGAGGGAAGTTTGAGTTTTTCCCTCAATGCTGCTATGTCTACATTTTTCCTCCTCACAATATCTTATGCTGCTTTTACATCTTTAGGGTCATACCCTAGTTTAATTACCAGGTCCTACAATGATTTGATCTTGGTGTCCTTAGCCAAGGATGAAATCTTTTCAAGTTTCAATTGTGACTGTATGTTGCTGAGTGAGGCCTGCAACATGGAAGTTGTCATAGCAGTGTTGGTCAAGGTAGAGTACATCATTTCTCTAGTTTGTTTATGCAGGTCTATTTGGTCAATGGGGTGAATCTGTGCAACATCAAAGGAGAAAATAATTTTCTTGTAATCAGATGGAGTCTTCTTCTTTGCTACAACAAAATGTAAATCATCCATATGTACCATCTCCATGATATATTCCAATGAGAAGATTCTCATGGGAACAAACTTTAGAAGCCTGTAGGGTTGAAACTCACACCCATAAACTCTGATTTCTGTATAATATTGGTATAAATATCAATCCCCTATTTTAGTCTGCTCATTGAGATTCAAAATTCTTTTTATTTATGGTCCTATCTTAGGGTCTATGTCAATGTTTAGTAAAATGGCAACTGTATGTAGGAATTGATCAACAAAATCATAGAAGGTGTATTCAGTGGATGTTTTCCTCACTAGTGAGGTCCAAAGGATTACAGACTGTGGATTACTCTAATCATCTAATTTTTGTGAAGGTAATGAAAACCTATCTACTTGATTGTAAAGAAATAAATACACCAAAACTAAAGAATACTTAAAATCCCCCTCTGTAGAGAACTTGAGGAGTTGGTCATGAATTGACTCTGCAACAAACTCATTGTAATTGAAAATAGGGGGTTTATCACCAGTTGTAAAGAATGATAGGAAACCAACAATGGCCTCGTCAACCCACTTATCGGATTGATAGCCAAGTATACATGAAATAATTACAATTACCTATTTAGTCATCTTGGGGAACGTAGAGGATGAGTAGGGGGATTTTTTCATAGGTAATTGGGCATCATATGGGAGAAAAATCTCAAAAATCTTGGCTCTCTGTGGGAAGGTGAGGTTTTTGTAGAATTCCATGAGGGAATCTACTGAAACTGGCTGCAGGGAGTCATAATTTGGAAATTGTAGCATCTATGAGATGGTTTTTGTAGTGATGGTGAAAAGGATGTCACTGTTATGGGCCATAATTTCACTTTGGCTGGGGATGTAGTGAAATTGGCACCAGGACATGAATTTTGGGAAGTGATAGGTCTGTGGGAAGATGAATTAGGGTAGTGAAGATTCCCACGGGCCCAATTCATCACTGAGGTCAAGAAACATTTGCTTCAACCAACTATGAAGCTCATACAGGTCAAAATCACAAATGGTTTCAACAATCTTGTATTTTTGGCAAACTAATGGTTGGTAATCAAGGTCTATGGTAGGGGGCAACATAATATTGTCATCAAAGGATTTAGATTTTCTTTTATCTGCCATTATCAAAGGGAATGAGAAGGGAATTAAGAATTACCCAGCAAAAATAGGTGAAAATGATGTCCAGATGAAAATTTGAAGGCTAGGTAATTGGTTGCAGTAGCTAGTTATGCTGACTATTCACTGTGATGGCGTAGGTCACTGAATGAATGCTAGGAAAACTTGGTTCTAGTTGATTGTGCATTGGAAATTCCCAATTACCTATTAACATAAAATGGAGAAAGGAGGCGATGTAATAGGTTTATGGTGGATTATATAGAAAAACGAACTTATCGTTGTTATTTAACCATTTAAATGGAGCAGGTCTGTTGTCGTGAGAAACATGCAAGACTCAATTAACAATGGTTTGCTGATGTGGTGGCGGGAATTCCAAATGGAAACATTGTATTGGGGGAAAAGTAATGGCAGGCAGTTACCTTGGCAGAAGGGGAGTGGGGTCTACAAGCATGAGGTGGAGTACAAATAGTAGAAGAGTATGGAATGACATGGGAGCAAGGTGGGCATTGGAGGTCCACCTGGTAGGAGGTTAATGGCGTGGGAGCAACAAAGGTCAACAATCGGTGCAAGTAGGAAGGTGGGATGGTGGTTTTTGAAGGGGGGACGAAGTGGTAAGCGAGAATAGGTGAGGGGGGTGAAAAATGCTTTGGAGCTGCCACGTCGCTAAAGGATACCACCTTTTCAGACCCCCCCCCCCCCAATGATTAAATCTTGGAGGGGCTCGGGGTCACCGTAGATGATCCCTCGCCATTGGTTTGGGTGGGGTGTATTGTAATCGTTAGAACATTCACCTGCTTTATTATGTGGCAACAAAATATGTTGCATCAGAAACACATTATTTACAAATTGAATTGCAATTAGACTTAACATTGAATTTTAATTAACCACACTTAAACACTATGGTTAATCATTTTTTATTCTCACTAATCTAATTCAACCATGATTAAAATGTGTGTTTGATTTATTCGCTAACCAACACTAATTTTCCTTAATCCAGCCTAATGATGTTTAAACACTGTGATTAAACTAACTAATCTACTTCTTCTAATTCAATGTGGCATTTAAACAAGATGCACACTTTATTGAAAAGTTTCTAAGGTACTTCTAATGCAATTTTCGATTTTTGAGTGGCACTTTGACTTGCTCACTTGCATCCATATTTTTTATGGGGTATTTTCATTCTTTCTCTTCTTTTTTCATCTTTTGATTTTATTTCTTTTCACACACACACACACACACACATATATCCCCTTTTTCTTTTCTTTTTTCCTTAGAAATAAATTTGCAGAATGGAATATTATTTACAACATTTGATATACAAAATTACAACTACAATCAAGTGATCCTATGAAATATAGGACCCTAACAATAGCTCCAATGGGGATAGCACCTTTTCTTGTGAGGTGTCAAGAAAGTTTTAGATCAGTAGCCTTGATCCATTGCGAAAATTTCCTTTATTCTGCAACTAAATCTGATCCACCTGCTGTCAATCATAAATATGGGTAAAAAATCATTAGAAGCTTTAGGCCTTCTCTCCAGGATTCAATTTTTGATGTGAGCCACCCTCACTCTTGTAGTAGAAAGAGTAAAATGACGTACAATGATTCTAAATGAAACTGATTTAAATTTGAGGAAAGTAGTGTTTGAGAAGTCTACCATTGACAGGTCCACCAGGTAGTGCTTCTTCAATCAAGTCCTTTAATAAAATGCATTGTTTCCTCTGAAAGCTTCAATTTTATATGGCCCTCTCCACAAACTGTCGAACTTACTATGCTTGCCTTTGTCTTCATTCCTTGAGTCCCATTTTAACACCAAGTCACCTAACTGGAAGTCATCTGCTTTTTTCTTCTATCATAAATATTTTTGATGTTGTCTCAAACAAGTTGAGTTTTGTTATACACCTCTTCCCTAGATTATTGTAACTGTATGGTCTGGTTGATCCTTCTTTGTAAATTATTAGTTTCCACGTGTGATTCTTGTAACAGTTTTAACATGGGAATTCCTAGAGAAATAGGAAACACAATATGTTAGGTCCCTATACTACTAGTGTAACCCCTTATTGTTATTAGTACACCCCCCTTATTATATTGTTGTGCCCATGTATTTCCCATATTGTTATTATTGTGCCCCATAGAAGCCCACTATTATTATTATTGTGCCCTTACATTATTATTGTTATGTCGGCTCTGATTATATTATAACCCCTCAGACTCCTATATATAGAAAGGAGGTCTTGTCATTTGTATCATCCAAGAATAGTTCATTTGTGTAATGTAAAGGAGGTTGGCCCCTCAAAGAGGCTAAATTCTAAGGTGTTTATATTTATTTTCTATCTTTTTGTGAGCTGGTTTCATAACATTTGGTATCAGAGATTTGAATTCTAGGGTTTCGCTGCTCTGAATAGGTCATCATAGAATTTTCGATATAAATTTTCCGCTACGAAGTTTTAGAAGATTAAAAAAAACCCATTTGAGAAGAGAGCGGTTTGAACCTCAGTTCTAAATTTCAAAGCTTGTCTCGCTATATGTTCAGAAATATGATCTGAGGAAGTTAGGATTCTTGCAAGCTCTAGAATTTCATCTCAAACAGGTCATCGTGGAATTTTCACTATAATATTTTTTTGACAAAGGTCCAAACTCTGAAACTAAAACCCATTTGAGCGGATATCTTGGGGAAGCTTGAGTACGAATCTAAGATCTTTAATCACTATATTTTCGGAGATATAACCCGAGGAAGTTATGTTTTTGCAGACTCCTGAATTACATTCTAAACAGGTGACCTTGGGAAAATCGTCATAACGTTCTCTCTAAGAAACAAATTAAAATTTTGTAAGAGGTTACAGAAAGAGGACAGATTGTAGTTTTTTGTCTATATTTTTTATATCTGAAGGTAAAAACAGTAACAGGTGGCACGTCGTACAAGTTCGCTCTACTAAAACATTATATAATTAGGTCATCTTAGGAGATTGGGCATAACTCTTTCTTGGAGAATCAAATTTTGATCAGACTTGCGGGGTTAGAAAGAGGACTCGGAGGGCTACTGCAGGATGCAATTTCATAACTTTGATATCTAAAATTACTGAGTTACAGTTGTTTCAAGATCAAGTTCCTAAAATCAAGAAACCGTGATATGAGGAAGTTTTATGGCAAGGATTCGATAAATTAGATATGACAGATGGAGCAGTATTTTGATATACATGAGGTTCAACTGTTACAAAAGGTACATATTTCATCTTTGTATTTAAAACCAAATCAATTTTTATGGTATGAAGGGATTTTTTCTAGTAAAGCACTTGTCACTTGGTCAATTTTCACGGAAGAAATGATAGCACATTATGAGGATACAAAGAGTAACACCTTCTTTAGCCAATTGATAAATCTCGCACAAAAGGGTTTAATAGCAGAGCACATTGGGTAAATGATATTCTAGACAACAAAGGATTTATGTCTTCATAGGGACTTTAAAGGATAACATTCAACATGAGGTTCGTCTTTGAGAACCTGATTCATTGGAGAAGGCATTCAAGTTGGCAAGAAAAATTGAAAGCAAAATTATGGAAACAAGGAATTCCACCACTCATGACTACAATTATGGAAGTGTTTTTTCTCCTAGCCTTCCAGAACCTACAAGGTTTACATGAAAACAATTGGAATAAAAAAGAGAAAAAAGGCTTTGTTACAAATGTGAAAGCAAATACACTAAAGGTCATAAGTGTGATGAGAAGAAACTATTTTACATAGATTATGAAGAGGAGGAAGAAAAGAATCAAGAAACATCAAAAGAAGAGGATATACACCAGAAACCAACCCCAAAGAAAGAATAAATGAATCCGACCATATCTTGTAAAGCATTGGAAAGAATTACCACTCCTCAAACTCGCAAGATAGAAGGACATATCAAGAAGAAAAATGTTCAAGAAGTGAAATATCACATCGGGAAAGAAGAAATGAATCCGACCATATCTTGTAATGCATTGGCCAAAATTACCACTCCTCAAACTATCAAGATATAAGGACATATCAAGAAGAAAAATGTTCAATAAGTGAAAGATCACATTGAGCATCAAGAAATAAATCTGACCATATCTTGTAATGCACTGGAAGAAATTACCACTCCTCAAACACTCAATATGGAAGGAAATATCAAGAAGAAAAAGATTCAAGAAGTGAAAGATCACATCGAGCATCAACAACAAGTTCTCCAACTTTTAAAGGATAACGCCACTTTGGTGCATAATCAAATGAAACAACAGGCAGATAAACATCGCAGTGAAAGAAGTTTTGATGTAGGCGATTGACTATTTTTATGACTACATATCAAGCAATATATTTATGAGAATGAAATGTTTGGCAAACCATCATGCACTTAGAAAATGGTGACTTACCCAAAGAGAAGACACTTCAAGGTAAAAATGGATCATGATAGTCTTAAATACTTTTTAGAACAAATATTATCTTTAGAAGAATAGAAAAAATGGGTCACAAAATTGTTGGGGTATGACTTTGAAATCATCTACAAAAAAGGGAAGCAAAATGTTGTTGCATATGCACTCTCAAGAAATGATGAGGATTTGGAAGCATTGTCTTGTGCTATTTCTATTATCCAACCAGATTGGATAAACAAAGCAAGGGATGAATGGAAGAAGGACAAAGAAGTGTGGCCATTGATTCAAAATTTGCAGAAGATCCCGGTTCAGACAATATTTCCAGAACTTGACGAGGAAGGAAAAATAATATTGGAACCTGGAGCTGTCACGGAAATAAGAACACAACAGCTACAAAATTGATGAATTTCAGAGTATCTCATCAAGTGGAAGAACTTACCCGCTGAAGATTCTGTAAAAATTTTGAATAATTTAACACATATTCAACAGAGATTATCCTGATCATGTACTATTGTGGAAAACATACACAATACATAAGGTCCTCTACGTTGATCATCAATATAGCAACATCAATAACAATAAAACATCAAGAG
>APFE030293517.1:0-20004 GCA_000404065.3 Pinus taeda | reverse complement strand
TTATATTGGATAATGAAGGAAGGGAAAAAATTTTAGAGATGGGATCACCACCTGGCTGAGCTTTCCATTGCCATTCAAGCTCAAGTGGAATCGGATTAATATGGACCCTTTCTTCTCCTCGTAAGACCTAGGTTCCACATTGATGAAACTGTTTAATTTTTTGTTTTCTATATTATTTATCTAAGGCGTCTATAGCCCATCATAACTTTTAATTTTACCATTTAATATTTTTATATTATATTCCATGGCATGAATTTTTTTTACTTTTTGGATGAGTTTTATTGTTAGTTACCCAACTATGGAGAAAAATAATATTGTAGCTCTTAAACATTATTTCTTATCTTTAGTTGAATTTTGTATATTTTTAGACTCCATACCTATTCCTGGAGTCTAGTTTCTCAAGTGGAAAGCTAGAGGATAAGGAGTACGTTAAGATATGTTTTGTAAAAAACTTTAATATTAATAAAAAGATATAAGTTTTACAAGAATTATATTAAAATATTTGAATAATTTTAGTTGTTTAAAAAGAATTTTACTATAATTTATATTTATTTAATATTATAACCTTTATTTTGTTCAATCAAATATTGTATTACATTCTAAGCAAGAGTGTTCATAGATATAATAGATTATTTATAGTTAAGTATTTCACTATGAAGACCATACCATAACGAAAGTCCACTCTCCATAGATAGGAATAATATAACGTAGATTTCAATAATAGAAAAAACAATATACATAAACTAAAAAGAGCGCTAGGTTGGTCATGAGAATATATAATAATGCTAGATTACAATAAAATATTGAGAATAGCATAACACTAAGAAGAGGTATCAAAATCCATTGTTGTGGCTTGCATGGGGTAGTTAATATTTCAGAGGGTAGGTTATCTAGGTGTTGTCCTAATTGTTGGCGCAAGTCCTTCATATGGTGATGTAAGAGCTCCATAATGTGTAGGAGGTATGCTCAATTTTTGAACTATTCCATCAAGAATCCACCAAGTAAAACATAAATTGTTAACATATGTCAATATTGTACATCTATTGCTTGAAACATTTGTATGTGTGTCGAATATTTGGAAACCAATCTACCAAATTTACAAGAACCTTTGATTTGACAGACGATGCATCTAAGATGTTCCTTCTCTTTCCATACTGGTGAGATCATCTTCGATGGGGCCAAGGGTGAGCTAACAAAAGTATATATTATTTACAGCTAGAAGTTGATGGATAAGTTAATTCCTTGAAGAAGCCCATTCCTGGTAGTAAGTTTCCCCTCTACAACCACATGCACACTAATGGGGAATGTTGAAGGAAATAATCATCATAAATAGAAAATTTTTAGAAATAGGGTGCACAATGCAAACCATAGGGATGAAGATAAGATCCACATGTAGAAGGATCATATCAAGTTGGTTGAGTGGTAGAGGAGGACAAGATCTAGTAAGGAATAGTACAACAAGTAGCCCAGGAAATGGGTAAGCCAACATAAGATGGAGCAAGGACATAGACACTAGGGCAACTAGAAATACAGGCTAAGGAATGAAGATATGACAGGGGAACAAGATAGAGAGAGGGTGCTTAAGCATTGCAACAAGAAAAGTATAGCAAGGAGAGTTTCATTCAATAATATTATGGAAGAAAATACTCATAGATAATTTGAATGAGGAAACAATGACTATACAAGGGGTGTTATCCAAACTATAACCTATGAAAGCTCTTCTACTAAAAGAATATAACAACCAAACGAGAAATTACCTTGCATACAGCAGGGATTTTATTTGGAGGAAACTCCATACACATTGAACTTATATGGGGGAAGGAAAAAACAATGTGAATCATGTTTCCCAAGCTTTTGAGTGGAAATTGTTTTCAATTTTAATGGGGCCATGCCTTCCAGTGAGGGAGGAAGAGACTAAAACAAGATGTAAATGGAAAGAAGGTGACGTTGTTGCGAACCTTTATGACACTCTTCCTTGTTGAATATTTGTTTACTATGATCTTTTTTTTTCATGGACAGCTCATGATCCTTACATCATTGACCATGAATTTTGACTACAACTTAATGTCTAAAGCTTGGGGTGCTTATCGTTATTCTTTTGTTTTCCCTATGCCTTTTGAAGGTTTTTCATAAGTTGACAGACTACACTATATCAAAAAATATTCTACCTTCCTAGAATGATTTCCTACTCAATTAGTACTCCTAGAACTCTCTAACTTATAAGAGTTTGAAATTATTTGTTTCTTATTGCCTCTAGTTACTGTGAAGCATCACTGTGCACATTATTACAAGGCAGAGAGAGGAAGGGCAATAGAGGGTGACTATAGGGTGAGGTTTTAGGATGATTCGTTGATGTATTATTTTCATGAGAACACCTCTCTTGACATCTAGAAAGAGATTCATATGGTAGAGGAGGAAATTTTCTAGGGAAAGAAAGAAAGCTAAGATCCATATTTCATGGTAGGAGTAGTCCAATGGTAGAAGAAGTAGGAAATTTACATGGATGATAAAATAATTACCTCCATAAAGTGGACCTCTACTTCCATTTTAAGGAATTGCTTTGTTTTGGTAGATCAATGTTAGTAGATCAATGAAGCCTGTCACACCAAAATACCTTCGATACATTTAGGTGGAAAATTGCCATCTCGAGCAATGTGTTTAGATAGATCTTTTTTTTCAGGGTTAATGGTAGCCAAACAATAGAAAATAGATGAGGAAATATGGCCAATATGTCGTCAATCTATGTAATTTTAACCTGTATTAAGAATTTAAATTCTATAAATACCTTTATCAAAAATTTAGTATATCCTTTAACTTTGTGATAACAAATATCATAATTTGAGAATTCTCCATCTCAAACATAAATTAACTTTCCCATTAGTTAGATAAGTCCATTTAGCCTCTACAAATCTTTCCAATTCAATGAATGTGTCAATCTAATATTTCCATTCAATCTTTAAGAAACCTCCATTTTCATGGATTTTCTCCTCTTCTCTGAAAAATTCCACTCACTTCTGTGTTTTGCCTCTTATATCTCATGTGATTATTTTACTAAGTAAAAAGAATCGAAAGGCATGGTATTCCCAAGTCTCTAATTTTGTAAACAACAATCCATATTTCTAGAAAAATAAACTAAAAGGATAAAGCACGCGCTCAACCATGTAACTTCTAAATGGTCTAAGCACACATTAAACCCTATAACTTCTAAATGGTCTAAGCTCACATCTAATCATGCAATCAATTCGAAATAAATAAGAAATGACCTACTCATAAATGAAGCGTACATTCAGTGGCACAACCAAATTACAGTAAGGGAGAAATGGTCTACTCATTTATTAATGTACAGGACATAGATTATAAATAAAATTTATCACCTCTCCATGGAATATTTTCACACTATATTAACCATGGTAAGTTCTCATGGGAGCTGTAAACATCTGCTTGTGTTATGTAATTAAATTATAGAGTTAATGGTTAATTTCATCAAAATTTGAAGATATGGAAGCTCAATTAAATACCAAATTTAAGTTAGAAATTGTAATTGTTATACCAATACAAATTTAACCTGCAACTCTGATATTTTTTCACAAATCTTTTCTCTTTGACGTAGATGGCTAGGTTGTGGTCCATCATTGCCAAACCAAAATAAGTCAAACTTTAAACCTCTTCAACAGAAATGAAGAAACTTAAACACTCAAAGGTCCCACGACCAAAACCTCACAAGAGTGAGGACATCAATGTATCATAATAATAATAATAATAATAATAATAATAATAATTGTTATTACTGCTTCTCTTGCAAGAATTAAAGTGTGAGTTATGTTTGCTAAGTGGAAAAAGCTAGAGCTCTTTGGGGAATCAAAAGGAAAACTCCCTCCACTAAATAGGCATCTAGAATGGAAAAAAAAATCGTTATCAACCAATTTCCTCATTCCTTTTCAGGCTTCTGTGAGTTAAGATGTCTCTCCTTTTCACATGAAGGAAGCAAGGCAATGGAAATAAAGGAACCGGCTCACAATGAGTGAAACTATTTCAATAATTTAACAATTGATCAAACGGTGCCCAACTATACAGAGTGGAAGTCTAGGGGATTTCTTCCAAGAGGAACACCTTACGGCGTAATTACAAAATTTCAAGCACTCAATCATTAGACTAAGTAAGTAAATTATAAAGGTTTAATTGCTTAGTTTTTTATAGATTTTCAATAATATGGCATGCAATACAATATAGCCTTTGGACAAAATAGTCTTATAATTATAAATAAGTAAATATTAGGACTATAAAATAGATATGCAAAGAATAAGGTTTGCAACTAGCTTTTTATGGATGAAACACACAAAAAAACAACAAAATGTTGACATTCACCCCAGAATTAAGGTTATATAGTGAAATACATTTTTATTTTTATTTTTATTCACGATTTTATGCAATATATAATAATGAGGAAATAACACATTAATAAAAGTTACCTTTTAGAAAAAAAAAAAAAAAAGGGTGGCCTTGAGGATATTATCAATTTTTCCCAAAATAAAGGGGTGTGGAGGTCTGTGGGCGGTGTTTAGTTTGCTGGGAAAGAATTGGGTGATAGGAACAGCCATCCGGCTGTAAATAGATCCCTTTTTTCAAAGGAATCCTTGTAGAGTACTTCAAGGGCGGAGGGGGCTTTAGCAGGTGCCAGAAAGACATCGAATCTAGGGGTATTTTCTAACCCTCTTGAGTCTGGAAAGGAGGAGGCAGACGGATTTTCGGCAGTAGGAGAAGCGGGGAGTCCGGTGGATGGATTGATTGAATCCCCTTCCGGTAATGAGTTCCAGAGAGATGCAGAAGATGGAAGCAGCCATCAAAGGGTTGTAGGAAATACGAACCATGACTCACGAGGCAGAGAATCAGAGCCGGAATCAGAAAAGGTAGGGGAAAAAAGGAAGAAGGCCAAACTGTGGAAAAAGAAGCGGGTCACAAACTTGTTTCTAGGCATGGACGTCCAGTTTGAGGATGCTCTAGAAGTGGCAGAGTGTACTCTCGTTGGTAGAGCGAGAGGGAGGTATGTATCTGGTAAATTCTTAAAGCAGTGGGCAGAGAGTCAGTAGCTGGAGACCCTGGCAAATTCTTTCAGGACTGCCACGTTGGTAAAGGGTTGGTTCATGGTAATTTTCGACAGTAGGGAAGAAATGGAATGGGTCGAAGGGAGAACCTCGGCATTCGGGAATCAGCCTGTCTTCTTTAAAAGATGGTCTCCTCTATTCGACGCTTCAAAGGAGAAGGTAGACGAATTCCCTATGGGTCAGGGCTCCAAATTTACCTTATTTCTTATGGGTGGATTCAGTCTTTATGTCTATTGGGAACCATTTGGGAACTTATCTGGATGCTGATAGATCCTTCCTCCATACTTTTGAAAGAGCGGTGGCGAGGATTCTTATAAGGCTTAATCCGAAGGAAGGACTTGCAGAATCGGTCACGTCGCAATATAAGGATTATGCTTACGAGCAGAACTTGGATTATGAACTCCCTCCCTTCAGATGCCACCGCTGTCATGAGTACGGACATTTGGCAAGGGACTTCCCTTTGGGAAAAAGAAGAAGGAAGTCAAAGAGTAAAGAAGAGGAATGGGAGGGTTTTTTGAGGAAAACCGTGGAACTGGTGGAGGTGAACTACACAGAAGCAGAACATTAGAAAGAAGATCATGTTCCCCAGTTAGAAGAGGGCGTGCTCTGGGAGGAAGGGATTCCGGCTAGAGTTGCAGATGACCAGTCCCTCAAGGAAAACACCTCGGATTTCCGGTCGGCCCTTTTTAGGACATTTCAATCGGTATGCAGTCTTCTCTGCTCAATGTCTCTTTAAATTCTGAATCATTTATCGGTTGTATATCTCCGGATTTCCCTATGGCATCAAATTATCATGATACTCTGCAAAACATTGAATCCCTTTCAGAAGTTATTCCTTCTTTAAAACTGAACTGTGAGGATATCCCTAAGATGAGTCAGGATATGGGTAGTTCTTCTCCTGTCCGACACTATAACCTCAGATCTCACAATAAGAGACCTGTTTGCTCTCATGATGTCCTGGAGTTGGTGGGTCATCTTAGTACTGAGACGTCTAAGGGTCACTTAAATAAAGGTAGAGGGCGGAAATCTTTTTTATCTAAAGCCGAAGTTAAGGCAAAATTTGATTTGGTGGATGGAAAACAAATGTCGATTCCTGGGGAAACCCCTGAGACGGTTATCAAATGATCTGTCTTTCTTGGAATTGTAGTGGTTTAGCTAGTAAACCCAAAAAACTAGCTCTAAAAGATTTAATCTCTTGTCATAACCTGGATATTGTCTTCCTCCAGGAAGCTCCGGGCAAAAATGCTGAAGTCGAATCCACCCTTCGCTCTTTTTTTCCAGGTTGGGTATTCACAGAACTAGAGGCTTTTGGTCACTCTGGTGGTATTGCTATTGGTTTTAAGGAAGGAATATTTAAGGTTTTAAATTTCTGGGGTCTGCCACATGTTCTTGGTATGGAGATCCTTTCTCCTGAGTTTGATCGACCCTTTCTGTTTATCAATGTGTATGGACCCTGTCAGTGTAGGGTCACTTTTTGGAATGACTTTCTTTCAAAATAACTGTTAAAAAACAAAAATCTGATAATAGGGGGAGATTGAAATTTCTCTTTGGGGATCACTGAAGCTTGGCGGCACTCTGCGAGGGAAGACCCTTTATCAGATTTTTTCTCAAAAGCTCTTCAGACTCATAATCTGATAGATGTAAATATCATAAAGGCTAAACCGACTTGGAGAAACAGAAGAACGGGAGAGGAGAGAATTGCAAAAAGATTGGATCACTTTCTCATCAACGAATCATTGGCTTCATATATTCCTCTGTTCAGACAATGGGTGGGTGAAGGGGGAAATTCAGGCCATTTTCCCATATTCCTTGAATTCTCAAAGCCCCCTCCAAAGCCGGCTTCACCATTCAAATTCAATGCCACTTGGCTTCAGGAGGAGTCTTTTCAGCAGCTTTTCAGGAACACCTGAAGGCATCCGGGCCCTAACCCGCCGGAAAACAAAGGAGCTCATTTTATGGAGAATTTAAAAAGACCTAACAGAGCAACCATTGAATGGGCCTCAGCCAGAAGGCGAAAACAAAATGAGGAGCTGGTCAAAATTGACGAGGCCCTAAGTGTTTTAGAAGATCCTGAAACTGATGCTTATGTATCCAAGGAGTCGAAAGAAAGAATCCTGGCTTTAGAAAAGAGTAGCGAAAAGATTCTGCTAGACAGAGAAGAAGAGTGGAGGTTGAAAAGTAGGGCTATTTGGTTGAAAGTGGGGGATGAAAATGCAAAATTTTCCCATAATTTTGCAAAGGGCCGAAAAAATGCAAATACTATATGGAAGTTGAAGGACCCTGAAGGAAGGGAGTTTTTTTCTTTTGAGGCTATATCAAACTTGGGAAAGAACCACTTTCAATCCCTTTTTGCTGACCCTGGGGGAATCTCATTAGCTGAATTTATCAGAACAACCCAAGCTTTCCCTCGGTTTGTAGAGGGGGATGAAGCCGAAAATATCTTTAGGGAAGTGAATAAGGAGGAAGTAGAATGTATTATAAATTCAATGCCAAAAGACAAAAGCCCAGGACCGGATTGCTGGACCATAGAGCTTTTTTCTCACCTTTTTGAGTCTATTCGAGAAGAGCTTACAGAAGTTGTGGAGGAGTCAAGGAAGAAAGGAGAAATCTATCGGCCTTTTAATTCAACTTTCATTGCCCTCATCCCGAAAAAAGAGGACCCGAAATCTTTTGAAGATTTCAGACCTATTTCTCTTTGCAATACCATATACAAGATTATAACAAAAATCATTGCGGTTCGCCTGAAACCTATTCTATCTATATGTATTTCCAACGAACAATTTGGCTTCCTGGACGGTCGGAAAATTCATGAAGCTATAGGGGTGGGCCAGGAAGCCATCCACAGTATCAAACAAGCAAAAAGAAAGGGGCGGTGCTAAAAATTGATCTTTCCAAAGCTTATGACAGGATCAGCTGGTCGTATCTCAGACTGTTATTGACTCACCTTGGTTTTAAGGTGGAATTTATAAATTGGATCATGGAGTGCATTTCAAATGTAAGTTTTGTTGTTTTGATAAATGGGGCTGCCTCCCAATTTTTCAAAAGCCAACGAGGTTTGAGACAAGGATGCCCTCTTTCTCCTTTACTATTCCTCTTGGCTGCTGAAGGACTCAGTAGATTGATTTCAAAAGCCAAGAGATCAGGTTTGATCACAGGTTTGGAAGTTGCTGTAAATTTTTTCATAACTCATCTCCTATTTGTTGATGATATTCTACTATTCACAAATGGGAATATAAATGAAATAAAAGAACTCAAAGACATTCTTGATCTGTTTTTGAAAGCTACAGGGTTTCAAATCAACCCCAGGAAGTCTCATTTAATCATGGAAGGCTTCAACAGGCAAGAGGAGACTTTGATTACATCCTACTTGCCTTTTGAAATCTGCAATATGGAATGGCCATTCAAGTATCTTGGGTTTTGGCTGAAACCGTCTTCAAACCGAAAGCAGGATTGGAATTGGTTGGTGGCAAAAATTGAACAAAGGATATCCCATTGGAGCTTCAAGTGGTTATCAAGGGCTGGAAGACTTACTCTAGTAAATTCTATTCTTCAGGCCATTCTCGTTTTTTGGGCTGCTCTGACTTGGCTTCCCAAAGGGATCATCCATAAAATCAAGCAGTTATGTGGCAGATTTATGTGCTCTGGATCTAAGGAGGACTCAGTGCTTCCGTGGGTAGCTTGGGATAAGATTGCTAGACCAAAGGAGTGGGGAGGTTGGGGAGTTAAGCATCTCGTTGATTTCAGTCAATCTTTGGCAGCAAAATCAGGATGGCGAATTATAAATGCGGAGAACCTTTGGACTAGAGTTGTCAAAAGAAAATATATTGATCCAGTTCCGCTTGAAGACTGGATTAGGAGTCCAAACAAAAAAGGTAGAAACTGCGCTGTTATTTGGAAGGCCACTATAGAGGCTTTTAAAATAATTGAACAAGGTTTAGCATGGCAGGTGGGGAATGGACAAAATCTACGGATTGGCAAGGATCCGTGGGTAGGGTGCAACGACCTTTTTGCCTTATCACCTGGTCTTCTCGCTCATCTAGACGCAAAAGGAATCAAAAGTTTAAATCAGATAACAAACATGGAGCTATCTTCCATCTGGGGACAGGCATGGAAATCAGAAGAGGACCTGGGCATTGATCCCATTTGGGAAACGAGTGGTGGGTTTTCATTCAGGAACTCAAAAGATCAAATGTCAGATTAAAGGATAAACCATACTCCCTGGTTTGGGCTCATGCTGAATCAGGTTCTTACTCCCCAAAGGCTGGTTATAACTTCCTGATGAAGAGAAAGGGATGGGATCCTCCTGCTTGGTGGGAAAATCTCATGTTTAATCTGAAGTGCCCCAAAAAATCCAGAATCTTTCTCTGGTGTGCCTTAAAAAACAAGATTCCTTCTTGGGAAATTCTTCAAGCTCGCTTCAAGTAGGGACCGAGTAGATGCCCCTTATGTCTTGCACCCTCAGAATCCATCCCACACTTATTTCTGGCCTGCTCCTTTACAAGACAAGTCTGGGATGAAACAAAAAAGCTATTGAACATTAATGTAAGATGGGAAGGGGGAGACCTCTCTTCTGCTTGGGAATACTGGTGGACCCACTACCCTGAGAAGAACCTGAGGAAACTCCCTCCTATAATTTGCTGGGGCATTTGGATTGCCCGGAATCAAAGCATCTTTAAATATGAAGCCACTCCAGCGGAAGTAATTGCAATACAGAGTTCGACCATTCTTGCGAGCATTCCTGAGCTGGAAGGTCCTTCAAACTTGAACCAGCGGAAGGAAATCCATATCAGAGAAGGCATCCCATGGGCCTTCTTTGACGGGGCAGCCCAAAACAACTCCACTGGAGCCGGAATTATTATTCATCTAAGCCCCTTTCACTCGCTAAAGCTTCAGTGGGTCTTGGGATGGGCACAAACAATTTTGCAGAATTATCAGCCTTAAAACTTCTCCTTTGCTGGCTCATTCATAGAAGTATCCTCACAGTTCAGATCTTTGGAGACTCTTTAAATGTTGTAAACTCGGTCAATGGGAAATATAGATGCTGGAATTATTTGTTGATGCCACTGTTAGAAGAAATTCAAAATCTAAAGTTTCATTTTAATGTTTTCTCCATTGATCATATTTACAGGGACAAAAATGAAGAGGCATACAGGTATTCTAAAGCAGGTTTGCAACAGGTTTTGGGTTCATGGAGGATAACAGAGCAGTTTCAGGACCAGATCCGTGTGTCGGATCTTACCCCTTACTCATAAATTCTTTTTTGAATTTGTCTGTAATGCTCCAGGTACCAATGGACTGTTATCTAGTACTGGCAGCTCATGAAAGCTTGTGTTCTTTCATTTTTCTGTTCATCTCTTTTCAATATGAGGAAGCTCTAGAGACTTCCTTGCTATTTTGCATTCTCAAAGGGTTGTTTTCCTTTCAAAAAGGAGACCCAGATTCTCTGAGACAGATTTGACTATATTTTTTGGTATGGTTGTTCAGGCCGAGTTCAGGAGAACTTTTAGGCTTGTTAAAGACATGTTTGATGGCATCACAGAGGAGGATTGTTATATCTCTGCCTCAAGAAGATTTCTGCTGAATGTTCACTCATCTGATTGTAACTTTTTTATTTTTCTAATAGAAAAGTTCGGCTTTTTTCATTGGAAAAAAAAAAAGTTACTTTTTAGAAACATTTGAAAGAAAAGTAACCCTAGATATCCATAATTTTGGAGAGAAGAGGGAAAATATTTATAGAAAAAATATTAATGAAATAGGGCCTTCATTTTCAATTCATTCATTTAAGCAAAATTCTTATTTTCCCCATTTTTTGGATTCCCAATGATATTGTAATCTCATATATTGTCTTTCATTTCTAGGAACCTAGGTGAGATTTGATCAAGTGAAAATGACCATAACTTTGAAGAGACTTCAGATTAGTGAGCCTTTCCTTTTTCCAAATGGCCTACCCAAACATCTTTCACACTACAATTTTTATCCTCATTATTTCATCGTACTCCTTATACCCAAAATGTCTTGCTAGACAACACAGGTTGAATTGCAAAGGTAAATGTAAATAGGTAAATTGAAATGTTAGTAAATATAGGGAAATTAAAATGTTAATATATCTAAGTGATGTAGTAAAAGGAGCACAAGGGAACCCAAGGATTCATAAGATAAATCAATACTTATGTTCCAACCATAGACTATTAGATTGAGATAATTTTAATTGCTTTATGGTTTTTTTAAAGTTAAGTTTAATCTAACAAAAAAATACATTATCTTATTTAAAAAATAAAATATTAAATATATTAAAACAACACATAACCCTATTCTAACTGAAAAAGTTGAACATTTTACAACAGATTCTCATTCTGGTTTGAAATTACAATTTAAATCATTAGGTATATTAAAATATAATCTAACCAAATCGTAACCAAAATGTTGGCCCATTATACTACAACCCAAGAGTGCAACGGTTCAAGGCCGGCAATATCCCATTTCACTTCCGGGACGATACGTGATAACCTCTAGCGTTTAGTTGCGGTAGCTCAACGGGTAACTCAGTGCAAGAGCAAGCATGGTTGTTCAGGTTGGATCACGAATTTTCTTTTTCACCTGCTCAAGCGAGATAAAAATGAACCAACCCCAAGCATCATCCCATTACTGTTTGGATCACTATTTTCTTTGCAAGTGAAGGAGACAATAGAAAGTCGAATTCATACATTACACGCATCAGAATTTTGAAAAGCTTTAACTCGCCATTACTCTTCTATTAAAAGCTACCAAACACTCCACTACCTCACAATAATTTTTAGTTTTTACAGGTCCTAATATCAAAGGGCCTCTCCAAATTTGTTTTCATTGAATAAATATCACTAGCTAACACAACCGAAGTAGAACCGAGAGAAAACACAGTGAAATGATCCACTTGTCTCTGTGGAACCAGACAAGTGGAACCTTTCGTGCCGCCTCAATTAATTTCCTTATTAACATAAAATTTAATTAATTATTAAATCAAACATAATTAATAATTAAATGAAACATAAAACATACATATAGACATGAGATCTCATTCCTCCAATGTGATTAGATGAAAAATATTCATTTATCACTTTTTTCATTAAAAAAATCAAAATAAGAAAACTACATTTAAAATAATTAAATGAAACATAAAACATACAGATAGACATGAGATCTCATTCCTCCAATGTGATTAGATGAAAAATATTCATTTATCACTTTTTTTATTAAAAAAATCAAAATAAGGAAACTACATTTAAAAGGCATCACAATGATGACATTATTCTGGAAAAAGATAGCATTATTCTGAAAAAGCAGCTGCCAACTCCACTTCACATTTGTTTAAAAAGCACCTAATCAATCCCTATCTTTTTTCACAAAAATAGGCTATCAGACGGTTATCCATCACTACTATATCATTATCCAACACTATCATGTCTTCCAATGCTATCACATGGTTATCCATCACTACCATATGGTTATCCATCACTATCACAGAGTTACCCATCACTACCATATGGTTATCCATCACTATCACAACAACAAAGCAACGTGGTTACACATCACTATCACAAAAGGAAAGCAACGTGCCACACAACATAACGGAATTATTCTTGAAAAAGTTGAAAAGGATGAGACTATGGCCGAAGATGACCTGACGAATTGCCCACTCAGCACGAATTTCCCTGTGAAATGGTTGTTCAAGAAAGGAGACATATATCCGTTCAAACTCGAAACGTTTGTTCAAGAACGAATAGATAGATAGATATCTGTTGAAAGAAATGATATATAGAAGGCTGAAGAAATCTGTGAATTGGTCTTGTCTGATATTTCTATGTGGACTGATATGTTTGTGTGGTTTGATATGTTTATGTCCTATGGCGTGTCGGTATTCTTGAGTCTCTGTGTATGAGTGAGTCTGTGTGAGTCAAGTCGGTGATGGGTCATGTTATATTATGTGAGAGGGGACAAGGCAAACAATTTCTCAACTTCAGCAGAATGGTGACCGAATTGCTAAACAGTCACTGTTCTCTGATGGTAATGACTTCTTTCTGTTGCATTCTTCTTTTCTCTACTCTCATAGACACCATCATTTCTTTTTAGTTCATTTCTACAATTGCGATGTTTTATTTCAAATCTCATGCATTCCTTTCATTTCTCCAAAAATTATTCCAAGTATCTGTTAGATTATTTGGATTCGAACCTCTAACGGAAGAGCCAGCTGAGTTGAGCTGGTAAGGCATAATCAATGCTCCTTCTCAATAGCTAAGAGGGATTCAATTACAGGTGCATTTCCCTAAACTCTACTCTCAAAAACCCTAGTCATTTCGTTTTAGTTTTCTTTCTTGTAAATTTTTTTAGCAAATGTCAAACTAAGGCTTCCTATGTCAAACAACACCGGGATTTTTTTCTTTTACCTTTTTGAAAGCATTTTTTACTGCGAGTTATGGATTATCCCATCCTTCCATTAGATTACTAGGATAATAGATGGATAGCCATAGAGATAATGGCTATCCATATAGACATTGAGTACGATGACATCACATGGACATTATCATTTTTCTTGGAATCACATGGATAACATTATTTTTTTTGAAATCACATGCTCATCATCATTTTATTTTTTTTCCCTGTGATTCACAGACTTCATAACGAAACTTGCAAGTTTCTTGGGTCTTCTGCCTGAAAAAAAAATCTTTGCAATCCAAATCTCCATTAGTATCGCCTCATTTTCTGGTGAGCAAAAAATGTTATGCACTCCAAAGAACTTGCAAGCTTCTTGGGTCTTCTGCGGGAACAAAAATTCATTTTCACTCCAAATCTCCATCAATGTCGCCTCATTCTCAGCATAAATTAGACAGCTAGATTTCTAAAATATTCTAAATCCACAATCTATATTGATATAGGTCGTCTCACAATGTTTAAGCTCGCCCTTGGTTACACGCCATGTGCTTTTGATGCGCTCATCGTTCCAATTTCTTGTGAGCGATTGCCTTGGCCAGACCAAATTGAAACGAAAAAAACACTGAGAGAGAGTTTAAATTTAGAAGCAAAACTTCTTTCCGGTATTGTGGTTACAGGGAGAATAAATATTGGAACGAACCAACAAACAATTCTAAGACAACTGGCTCATCCATCTAGTTTATATATTTTAAGATTGGTTTTATTTTTGTTTTAATTTTTTTGGGTTGAAATTCGATGAGAAAATCTTTGCTAAAATCAATGTTGTAATTTCAAATAGTACGTCAAATATACTTTAATTTTTAAGTGGTTCACAAGTGAACAATCCGATTGTAGATGTCAATGGACTGTAGAAAGTATTAATAAATATGCTTTATTTTATTGACGGTCATGAGTACAAGTAAATATGTTTTAATATTTAGAATTGCGTTTATTTTTTTTGCTTTGCTTCCAAACAAATGGATGTTCTAATATTTTTTTGCCTTGTTTCCAACCATATTCGTAAGTTTTAGATGAATGGCATACATCAGTTGTGTAGGTTCTTGTTTGAGTGCTATCCATCGATGTAATGCACTGAAACATCATTTTAATGTGTTCTCGTATAATTTGGCGTAGTTTCAGGGTAATTGCAAGTTTTTTTATTTAAATTATTTTTGTTTTATAAGTTTTGTTTTATTTAGATTAGTTAAGATTTAGTGTAATTCCGTTTTATATGTTTTTTTTACCTGTGTAGTATAGTTTGGTGTGAATATTTTGTAGGTTAAATTTTGCTTTTACATGTTTAGTTTTTATATATATATTTTTATTAAATTGTATATTAATATATATAATTTTTGTATTTTTCTTTTTATGATACTATATATTTTGATTATTGTATTCTAATGTTTTATTAATATATTTAGTTTAAATTTATTTTTTTAATGGATTTAAAATTTAGATATATGATATGTTATTAGGTTTTTACAATATAGTATATTATTTCAATTAAAATAATAGAATGAAAATGTTTGAACTTATATAATATAAAGTGATATTGTTTTTCTATTAAAACTTATATCATAAAATTAAATAGTAATGCAAATGTTTTTTAAGATTTATTTCCATCTGTGTTATTAATGGCCCAATGACATCATGTATGTATACATTTCTACACTAGGCTAGAGTAAGCTAGGCTAGGTGAAGTTAGAGTAGGACAGGCTATGATATGATAGAGTACGCTAAGGTAGACTAGGCTAGAGTAAGCTAGATTAGAGTAGGCTATGCTAGGCTAGGCTAGAGTAGGCTAGAGTAGGCCAACATAGAATAAGCTAACCTAGCCTAGGTTATTAGGATAGAATAGACTAAGCTAGGCTAGGCTAGTTTAGGATGGAGTAGGCTAAATTAGGCTAAAATAGGTTAGGCTAGGCTAAAGTAGGCTAAAACAGGCTAGGCTAGGCTAGGCTAAAGTAGCTTAGGAAAGAGTAGACTAGGCTAGAGTAGGCTAGCCTAGGCTAAGCTAGAGTAGGCTAGGATAAGATAGGATAAAGTAGACTAAGGCACGCTACGCTCGAGTAGGCTAGGCTAGGCTAATTTAGGCTAGTAGGCTGGAATAGACTAGCCTCGGCAAGACTAATCCTTACTATGTTAGGTGAGGATATAATAGAGTAGGTTAAGGTAGGCTAGGCAAGGCTAGGCTAAAATAGGTTAGTCTAGGCTAGTGTAAGCTAGTGGGATATATTATGCTAAACTAGGTTAGGCTAGAATAGTCTAGGCTAGAGTTGGATAGTGTAGGCCAAGCCTGGCTAAGGTAGGATAGAGTAGGCTAAGCTAGGCTAAAGTAGGATAAAGTGGGATAATCTTGTCTAAAGTAGCAAAGAGTAGGCTATGCTAGAGTAGGCTAGAAAAGTGTAGGATATGATAGTCTAGGTTAGTATAGAGTAGGAAAGAGTAGGCTAGAGTAATGTAGCCTAGGGTAGGTTAGGTTAGAGTAGGCTAGAGTAGGATAGGCTAGGCTAGGCTAGGCTAGACAAATGTAGGCTAGGCTAAAGTAGGTTAGGCAAGGATAGAGTAGGCTAGGCTAGGTTAAGCTAGACAAGGATAGGCTAGGCTAGGTTAAGCAAGCTAGGCTAGAATAGTCTAGGCTAGAGTAGGATAGAGTAGCCCAAGCCTAGCTAAGGTAGGATAGAGTAGGCTAAGCTAGGCTAACGTAGGATAAACTGGGCTAAGCTTGTCTAAAGTAGGATAGAGTATGCTAGAAAATGGTAGGATATGATAGGCTAGGTTAGTCTAGAGTAGGCTAGAATAAAGTAGGCTAGGCTAGGTTAGGTTAGAGGAGGCTAGAGTAGGATAGGCTAGGCAAAAGTTGGCTAGGCTAAAGTAGGTTAGGCTAGGATAGAGTAGGTTAGGCTAGGCAAAAGTTGGTGAGGTTAAAGTAGGTTGGGCTAGGATAGAGTAGGCTAGGCTAGGTTAAGCTAGAGTAGACAAGGATGGGCTAGGCTAGGCTAGCATAGGCTAAGCTAGTATAGGCTATGCTAGATTGGGTTGGGATTGAATAGGCTAAAGCGGACTAGGATAGTATAGAGTAGGTCAAGCTATGTTAGGGAAGAGTAGGCTTAACTAGGCTAGGCTAGGCTAGACTAGGGAAAAGTACGCTTAGATAGGCTAGGGTATGCTAGGCTAGGCTAGGCTAGGCTAGGCTAGGCTAGACTAGGATAGAGTTTGCCGGGCTAGTATAGGCTAGGTTTAAGTAGGTTAGAGTAGCCTACGATAAAGAAGGCCAAGCTAGGCTATGTTAGTCTAGGATAGAGTAGGATACGATAAGATAGGATAAGATAGGCTAGGCTAGAGTAGGATAGAGTTGGTTAGGCTAGTCCATAATAGGCTATTGGGCTAGGCTAGTGTATCTTAGACTAGGCTAGGATAGGATAGGTTAAGCTAGGATAGAGTAGGTTAGGATTGGATAGAGTAGGCTAGGCTTGACTAGCCTAGAGTAGACAAGGCTAGGTTAGGCTAGTGTATAATAGTAAGTTAGTTTAGGCTAGAGAAGATTAGGTTGGACAAGGCATGAGTAGGCTAGGCTAGACAAGGCTAGACTAGGGATGGCTAGGCTTGGGTAGGCTAATGTAGGGTAACCTAGGCTAGGTTAGTCTAGGATAAGCTACAGTAGGCTATGTTAGGCTAAGCTACTCTAGGTTATGCTAGATTGGGCTAGGTTAGGATAGGCTAAGATGAAATAGGCTAGACTAGCTTATGCTATGACAAATTAGGGTAGACTAGACTAGGCTAGGATATATTAGGTTAGGATACGTTAGGATAAAGTATGCTAGGCTAGGATAGACTCGAGTAGGATAGAGCTGCCTAGGCTAGTGTAGGCTAATCTAGTTGAGGCTATGCTAATATAGGTTAGAGTAAGCTAGGTTAGGCAAGGTTAGGAGAGGCTAGGTTAGAGTAGGCTAAGCTATGGTAGGCTAGAGTAGGCTAATCTATGGTAGGATAGAGTAGGCTAGGCTAGAGTAGAGTAGCCTAGAGTAGCCTAGGCTAGACTACAGAAGGCTAGAATAGTCAAGGCTAAGGCTAGCTTAGGCTAGCATAGGCTAGGCTAGGCTAGGCTCGGCTAGGCTAGGGTAGATTAGGTTAGGATTTAATAAGATAGAGCAGTCTAGGATAGGATAGGGTAGGTTAGGCTAGGCTAGGTTAGGCTGGTTTAGGAAAGGAAAGAGTAAGCTTAGTTAGGGTAGGAAAGAGTAGGCTAGGCTAGGCTAGGTCATGCTAGAGTAGGATAGAGTTGGCTAGGCTAGGCTAGAGTAAGATAGAGTTGGCTAGGCCAGTCTAGGTTAGGATAAAGTAGGTTAGAGTAGCCTAGGAAATGAAAGACTAGGCTAGGCTAAGCTATGAAGGATATAGTAAGCTAGGATAGCATAGCATAGGCTAGGCTGAGCTAGAGTAGGATAGAGTTGGCTAGGTTAGTCTAGAATAGGCTAGAGTAAGCTAGGCTAATGTAGCTTAGAGTAGGCTAGGATATGTTGGGTTAGGCTAAGCTTGAGTATGCTAGAGGAATCATGGCCAGGCTAGGCTAGAGGAGACATGGCCCAGATAGGCTAGAGTACGATTGTAGGCTAGGATATTCTAGGTTAAACAAGGCTTGAGTAAGGTAGGCTAGACAAGACTAGGCTAGGCAAGGTTAGGCTAGACATGTTTAGGCTAGGCAAGGCAAGGCTAGGCTAGGCAAGCATAGGCTAAGGTAGGCTAGTCTAGGCTAGGCTAGGCTAGAGTAGGCTAAGCAGGGCTAGAGTAAGCTAGGAAATGATGGGTTAGGATTGAATATGGTAGAGTAGGTTAGGATAGGCTAGGTTAGGTTAGGTTTGGCTGGGCTAGGCTAGGCTAGGATAGTGTTGGCTAGGCTAATCTAGGCTAACCTAGAGTAGGCTATGCTAAAGTAGGTTGGAGTATCCTAGGTTAGGCAAGGTTAGGTTAGGTTAGGCGAATCTAGGCTAGCATAGGATAGGCTGGTCCAAGATAGAGTAGGTAAGGATGGGAAAGAGTAGGCTTAGTTAGGCTAGGAAAGAGTAGGCTAGGCTAGGTTAGGTTAGGCTAGTGTAGGATAGAGTTGGCTAGGCTAGGCTAGTTTAGGACAGAGTAGGATAGAGCTTGTTGGGTCCCTATAATACTAGTGATTACCCCATTACTATGGTAGTTGTACCCCTTATTAATATTGATGTGCCCCTATTGCCCACATATTGTTATTACTGTGCACCATAGAATCCCTCTATTGTTATTTTTGTGGCTTTATATTATTATTGTTAGGTCAGCTAGGTTATATTGTGACTCCTTAGACTCCTATATATAGAAAGGAGGTTTTGTCATTTATATCATTGAAGAATTATTCATTTATGTAATGTAAAGGAGGTTGCCCCCTCGAAGAGGCTGAATTCTAAGTCGTTTATCTATCTCTTCTATCTTTTCTTGAGCTGGTTTCATAACACTTGGTATGGGAGCTTTGGATTCTAGGGTTTCGCTACTCCAAACAGGTCATCGTAGCATTTTCTCTATAACATTTTTTTCTGCGACGTTTCAGAAGTCGAAAAGAACCCATTTGATAAGACATCGCGTTCAATCTCAGGTCCAAATTTCAGGGCTTTTTGCACAATACTTTCAGAGATATGATCTGAGGAAGTTGGTCCTTCTGCAAAATCCTAAATTACATTCAAAGAAAGTGACCTGGGGAAAATCGTCATAACTTTCTCTCTGAGCGTCAGATTGAAATTCTGTAAGAAGATACAGAAAGAGGATAGACTATAGTTTCTTGTATATATTTTTCAGAGGCATAGGTCAAAATAGTGACAGATGGCACTTCGTACAAGTTTTCTCTTCTGAAAAGGTCTATAATTAGGTCACTGTGGGAGATTTGGCATAACTCTTCATTGGAAAATCCAATTGGGGTCAGACTGGTGGCATTGGAAAGAGGACATAGAGTGCTACCACAGGTCGCAATTTCAGAACTGGATGTTCTGAAAGTACCGAGATACATCAGAGGCAATATCGAGCTCCTACAAGGAAGAAAAAGGTGTGTAGATTTTTTTAAATTTTTGCTTAAGATTGGTTTGAAAATTTATTTTGAAGGAATTCAAAGGGCTAGTAGAGCATTATTTTCGGTAACTGATGCCCCGAGGAAACAAAATGCAAACACCTAGTAAGCAACTTGAAAGCTCTAGCATGACTCATGAACAAGAGGAAGAAATGCTACATGATATATAAAAATTACAAGACCAAGTGCAAAAGTTGTCAGCCTCACAAAAGCTAACAGAAGCTAAGATAAATGGCATGGAATCTAAGATAAAGGGCGTGGAATCTAATATGGATGATTGGAAGATAGATTTGAAGATAGACATGGACGATTTGAAGATAGATTTGAAGACAGACATGGACGAATTGAAGATAAATATGAATAAGTTGCTACAAG